>JAPDFK010000274.1:0-65279 GCA_027569635.1 Lasiosphaeriaceae sp. G1095 | reverse complement strand
AAGACCAAAATCTGTGGTGTTATCGACAAATTGCTTTGGGTGGTCAACTTGGGGCGTGGGAATCCCCGGCGCACCCCCCAAAACCCTACGGGGCAGATTTTTGTGGAGTGGGTTTTTGTGCCAGGCGCTGCGGGGGGTTTGCTGGGTTTGGGCCCCCCCCCCCCCCCCCTTTCCCCCCCCCCCCCCCCCCCCCTTTTTTTTTTTATCTTCTTTTCCTGGAGATACTCTAGGATTAAAGGATCTGAAATTACGATGTTGGTCTCGAACCTGGAATTGGAATTTAACTTTTTTTTTTTTTTTTTTTTTTTGTATATTACTCTGGAGGTGCAGTTCAAGTTGCGATTCGAAACAGCAGAAAAGCCAGGCCCTGCCGGTTGGAGGTACAAACAGATGCCCAGGTTGGTTCCTGCAGGTCTTGGATATTTTGGGGACCTCCACTTTTCTTCTTTTTGCCCGCTTCCCGTCCTGCCCCCAATCACGCACGTCACACCTGTTATCGATGCAGGGGCTCGGGCATTGCCCGTCTTTTTTAAACTGCATGTATGTAAACTCGAACGCAGACACCCCCAAAGATCCAGGCCAGCATCCAATGGCAATCCAGAGACAGTTTATTGAAACAATGGGTATAGCACAGCTGGTGCTGAGGGTGTGCGCATATTATACGACCGAATCCTACCCGGATGTCATGCGATAGGCCCAAGTTCCCCATGCCGAGTGAAAGTCAGGGATCCACTTGTGATCTGACTGGTGCGTAGGATTTTCCCGTAGGACTGCCTGCCTGCCACTTAACGCGTCGTCGAGCCATCAAAATATTTTGGATTTTGGCACCCTTATCGCAGACACTTTGGCCAATCCAAAGACATATTCCCCCGAGATGCTGCGAGAAGCAACCTGGAAGTTGCCACCCCGAGAACCAGAAAATTGTCGAGGTTGGAAACACCACCCCAGCTGCATCCCACTTGCCCACTTTAGCCTTGGAGCCCTTTCTGCCCCTTTTCAACGCGTGCCCCTCAGCCCCCACAAGTGTTCGCGTTAGCAGCACACCGCCCTCCCATTCTTGCTCCAGATGCCCCAATGCACCAAAAATATCGAATCACGACGCGGCTTGGCGGCTTGGACCTCCATCTCTGACAAGAAACATGCAGTGCAAGGTTACCGTTCCCCCGTCAATGCGCGCCATCTCGACAGTGCTGGTGGTAGCCTGGCGACGACCGCATCTTCTTTTTCGTCGTTTTCCCTTTCGCAATTCTCACTCACTCGCCATGGCGGTCATGCAGTCCAGTCAGCCGAGGCTGCTCCCGATTCCACATTTCCCCCTGGACGAATCCCCGTCGTTTCGCTGTGATCCCCCAATTTCAATTTCGGGTTCTTGTTTTCGCTCGTCTTGGCCCGACAGCTAGCCCCGACTCGTTTCCAAAGACTCGGGTGACGGAAGCGGCACGATTTTGTTGTTTTTCTGACCGTAACAGACACAAGCAGGGATTGTGCCTGTGTTTCATCCCGGAGGACACGTGTGCACGGCAAATCCTTCTGCTAATCCTTCCTTCTGCCATCTCATTTTACGGATACCATTTCGCTGGAAAGCAACGCTGCAACGGTCTGGCCCTGTCAGCAATGGTGGATGACTGGATGTGGCTGGCATTGGCCCACTTATTTGCCGTCTTCTTTCCATCTTCTTTCCGCCTTCCACTGGCCATGGCATGGCTGTGATATCATTGTCGATGAAGGCGACCAGGCACGAGGCCAGCTGGCCACTGACTAGGCCGGCCTCTCCCAGCGTGAAACCGCGGGCCGTCCTCACCACCAATAATGTATTCTCCGGGCAAACTGGCAGGGCGACCATGGTCTTGACTCTTGAGCCTTTTACCACCAATCGGCGGATTGCTGACTTTGTTTGCGTCAGTGGACCCAAGCCATGAGAATAAAAACGCTCATGCGGTCAGTCATTCGCAGCAGCCATCTATGCATCTGTCCAGTCATCGATTTTCGTTTGAATCCGCTATAGCTTTCTGCGTGCGTGCTGCAGTAGTGTGATACACTACTAACCTTTAAGTTGCTGCTAGTCCTGCAAACCCCCTACCAATGCAGCGCCGTTCTGCCAAGATATACTGGACTCTGGAATACTCTACATTCACTTTGAACCCGTCCACGTGTACGCGAGTAAAGGATGTCATCATGGACGTGGGTGCCTGGGTCGGAGAACTGACATGCGGTTCATCCCGTTTCCCATGACTCAGATGCACAGAAATGGCAACCAGTTTATTAGACTACCATGGCTATATTGTCAGCCATCATAAAGTAACCACGAGCTTCTTGGCCGAGGCAGCACCAGACTTGAGCTTATCGACCGCCTCCTGAAGACTCTCCAGTCCCTCACCCACCACAACTGGCGGCGGCAAGGCGCGAAACTTGCCAGCTGCAAGCGCCTCAGGCACGAACTTGTTGAAGATGACGCCGCCGACCTCGTTGTCCTTGATGGTGCCAGCAAAGATGCCCTTGGCCCGCTCAATACCTGCAGGCACCTTGCCCTCAGCCAGCGGCATCGCAGCGATCACAACCTTGGCCCCCTCGCTTGCCAGCACCACCTCGAACACTTTGTCCTCGAACCCAGGATAGATGGCCAGTCCGCCGGCGCTTGTCTTACCCTTGAAGGCCTCAATCAGATCCTGCACCACGGTCGGGCTATTGTAATCAAACACCTGGCTCGCGCCCACCGACTTGACGTAGTCAAAGTTCTTGGGTGACGCCGTCGTGATCACCTCGTACCCACTCGCAACCGCCAACTGGATCGCATTCGTGCCGACGCTCGATGCGCCCGCCCACACAAGCAGCGTCTTCCCCGTGGGCTTGGGATCCAAACTCGGGTACTCTAGCTCCAGGTTGCCAGGCTCGTACAACGCGCCAGCTGCGGTGGTCAAGCCGAGCGGCAGCACCGACGCCTCGGCAAAGCTGAGCGAGTCGGGGATCCGCGACGCCAGGTTCGTCCGCACGGCCACGTACTCTTGGAAGGCGCCCTCGCGCGCCACGAATCCGATGCCCAGCCCTAGCACACGGTCGCCGACGCTAAAGCTGGTCACATCAGGTCCAACCTCTGCTACGGTGCCGGCCACGTCTGTGCCGCCGATGAAGGGGTACGACAGCCAGGAGAAGAGCCCGTCGCCGAGCGTCTGGATCATCCAGTCCATGGGGTTGATGGCGATGGCGGACACTTTGATGATGATCTCGCCTTCCTCAACCGTGGGGTACTCGGCGGGCTGGATGGCTAGGGGGTGTGCACTCGCCTGCGGGAGTACGGCGGCCTTGTTAGTGGGTGCCATTTTTGCGGATGGTGATGATGTGGATGCAGGTTTGGTAGAAGAGTCGTACGTGGTGTTCCCTTGTGCGAAGCGGAAAAGGCGGGTGAGGAATGACCAATTCATGGGGGGGTCTTTGATGTGGCTCGCGATTGTTGGTCGTGAAAATGAACAAGGTAGGTGCCCGACTGCACGTGGGTAAAGGCACAGGACTTGAACGTTTATGGTGCTTTGCGTCGGGTTTTATTTTCTCCAAACTAACCCGGGACCTGATGAATTGCTGTTTTTGTGGACTCACTCACGAAGTCATGAAGCTCTTTGTAAGCGCTTGAAACTGCCACTGGTGTTGCAGAACATGGCGTAGAATCTCCGTCGGGAGGACAAAAGCCCATGGACCTTTCACAATGGGGAGTCTATGCAGGATTACAAATCCCATAACGCCGTCCCGTGTTTGATTGTGTCAATGGGATATATTTATCTTTTAGGAGCAGTGCATTTCTGGGCGGATGTTGCCGGAGTTTATGGCTCCTGGTTTTTGATTGTCTGGAGAAACATTTCGGAGTTTGGTACGTACCGACCGGGACTGGTCCTGCTTTCCGAACGGGGAGTTCGGGGTCTCCTTTCGCTACCCACCTACCAACTTGTTTTCAAGGGAGATACCATGGCGGGCGGCGGGGTAGGTATTAATATCGAAACGAATGACGGAATTTTCCAATGTCTAATATGAATTATCTGAAGAAAAATTTCCCGAATAATGGACATTGAAAAGTATCATCATTGATCCGGCATTGACTTTGTATGAGTTCATCCTGGGTTAGGGTTAAAGGCGTAGATTTCCCCTGAGCCAGCTTGTGTTACGGTGTCAGCACGTCATCACATCACCCAGGGGATAAGAGGTCCCGAACTCCAGCGACAGTAGCCCGTCAGGATCGGGACTTCGGGATTTCTATGTGAAGATACTGGTACATTACCTCTTGCGACTCGGCCGTCTCATTCTCGAGTAGCGGTCTCCTCTCATTCACTCCTCTGACACGCATCAACTAGTTCACACACCATGCTTCCCAGTTCGGCCTGGCAAAAGGTTCTCGCCGGCGCGGCGGCCGCTGTGGCACCCAACATTACCCATCTCTTCGGCCCGAGCCTCTCCTCCTCGGCCAGCATATACTTCGCCTCTGACGACAACTATACGAGCCAGGTGACGCAGCCGTGGACACGCCATGCCGCGCCCTCGTTCGTAGCTACCATCCAGCCGGCGACAGTGGGAGATGTGCAGAATATTGTGCGTAACCCCCTTCCCCCCTTTCTCCCGCATGCCTGACTGATTGAACTGAACCAATTGTTAACCGAGACGGAATAATTAGGTGAAAATCGCGGCAGCGCATGACATCCCGTTCCTGGCCACGGGCGGTGGGCATGGCCTATCGGTACAGATGGCGCAGGTCAAGAAGGGCTTGCAAATCGACCTGCAAAACTTTAACAGCGTCCGCTTCGATCCCGTCACAGAGCTCGTCACCATCGGCGGCGCCGTCAAGTTCCAGCAGCTTATTGCGCCGCTGTATTCGGCGGGGTATCAGTTCCGTAAGTCTCTCCCCCCCCCCCCCCCCTGGCTACCCGACGGTAGTAGACTGATGAATGCGTTAGCCCTCGGAACAGCGTACTGCGTTGGTGTCGTTGGGTCGACCCTCGGCGCGGGCGTCAGTGCGAATCAGGGGTACATGGGCCTGCTGATCGACCTTCTGGAGGAAGTGCAGCTCGTGACTGCCGACAAAGGGAAGCTGATCACCGCGTCACGTACGCATAATGCGGGTTTGTTCTGGGCACTGCGCGGCGCGGGGGCCAACTTTGGGATAGTTACTGCCGCCACGTACCGTGTTCCTCGCGCGGTGAACAAGGGATTGGTGACCAATGTGAACTATCTGTTCCCGTCAGCAAAGAAGGCAGGGAAAGTGTGGAGGTACTTGAAGAGTTTGGACAGCGGTATGCCGGTCAAGATGGCGTTGAATATTGCGACGTTTCCCGGCGGGAAGGGTGTCGAGGTTTGTGGTTCTTCTTCTTTTCCCGCCTCTTTCCATTCCTTGCTTTTGTCACGCTGACTCTGTGCTACCCCTTGCAGAGATCCCTCGTCGTCAACGTCAACTACGCCGGCCCGCTGTCCGAGGCGGCGCCACATCTCGCTGCCATTGCTGCGCTGAACCCGCTCCGCACCGAGATCCTCGAGGACGTCGCCTGGCCTGATGTGTTCAGAACGTCGTACTTTGGCGTCGAGGACACCAAGGCCTGCAGTCGCAACCAGCACGTCAACATGCGCAGCGTCGGGGCCAAGAGCACGCCGGATGTTGATATTATTCTTACGTTTCTCGAGGAGATGGAGCTGTTTTCGGAGGATCAGCCCGATCTGCTCGCGGCTCTAGTAATTCATCGGTTTGCGACGCAAAAGGTGCTCGAATCGGCGGATGATGAGAATCCTGGGTCGTACCCCCATCGCGAACTAAAGATGCACATGTCAGTTGTTTAATTGTCTTTCTTCCTCTTTGGGGTGTCAGTGACTTACCTCTTGTTACAGTCAACTCGAAGTCGAAGCCAAGTCTAAGGAAAAGGACAAGGTCATGGATGTATTTCTGGACGCGGCGCGCAAGAACTTTACAAAGGCGAGCGGGTTTGACACGCTGGCCGTGTACGTAAACTTTGCACATGGCGACGAGGGCCCGGCAGCGTGGTATGGCGAGCATAACTTGGGGAGACTGGCCAAGCTGAAGAAGGAGTGGGACCCTAAGGGCCTGTTCAGCTTCTACAACGCTGTGACGACTGAAACCGCGGCCAGGGACAGAGACGATATGTAGAGATGGGTAAGTGTTAGAGGTGTTGGAGGCAAAGGGCTAGGGTATGTATGTGGAAACATTTCACCACCACCGCCACGCCCCAGTCGTGCCCCAGGATTCGGAGCTGCCGCGAGAGTGCTGGAAGGGTTGAGATAGGGCGAATAAGGTATTCGCCTCGGCACCCAAGGTTGGATAGAGGGCAACCTGAAAGGCGCCTTCCCCTGTAATTACTTCACTACCTAAGGTAGAGTAGAGTTACTACAAAAGTTATGACGACATTGGAAGCTCGCAGGCGCTACTTCCCTGCACTGCCATGGCGCCAAGCGTATCTGCGAGCGCGTGGTGAAGGGGGGCCCACCTAGCTTTGATTATCCCATCCCAACTCATAGTCTCCATATCAACCCAAGTTGAGGTGATGCGAATACTCTCCAACCATCAAAGTTGCGAGATTTACCGTTCGGGAATGCAAAGCCCCCCCCCAAAAAAACCCCAAAAAAAACCACTCTGTCCAATCGTCAAACTCCCAGGGGCCACGGCCTAGTCCAACAAGGCTGGAAAGCAAAGTTGTGAGCGCCTACATCGCAGATTGTCACTGTAGGTATCTAGAGCTCATCCACCGGTAAACCTAACACTGAGAGTCCATTAGCGCACATAACCTTCATGGTGTTACAATAACTTACATCTCGGAAAGTCCCCTTCAATCCAATTCTTGAAGTCATCGTTACGGGAAAGACGAAAATCATCTTTCTCATATGGAAACGCCAACTGCGGTTGTACCAGCGGGGGATTCTGCGTCGATGACGAGATCATCCTCTCAAAGACGTTGCGGATGGCTTGGTCCCCACTCCGGTGGTAAACGGCGCTTTGGAATGAGCAGAGCATCTGCTGGCAAGCAAGGATCAACGACGCGATGCCCGACGTCATGGCTGTCGCAACCGAGCTGCCAGACGCGGTGCGTGGCTCCGCTCCAAGCCTTTTGGTAGGGCTCGAGACATCGATCTGCTCCCCCTGGACCCTGTAGGCAGCGGCCACCTCGCTGCTGTACGCAGTGAGCTTGCCGTTCACATCGCAGGCGGCAATGGGGACAACATTCGCATATGAGCTGTATCTAGCAGGCCATACGTTCTGTCTGATGAATCCCTCGTCAGAAGTGCTGCAAACGACGACGATGCCGTGCCTTCCAGCTTCGTTGATGAGCTTCTCCAGTGGCTGGTATGCCTCGTACAGGGCGAAGCTGCAGTTGATAATTTGGACCCTTTCTTGGATGGCCCATTCAAACGCCTGATAAGGGATCTTTGATTCAGCTTTGAACAGACCACGTTGATGCCATTTAGTCACTTACCCGACAAACAGCGTCCCTGGAGATGCTGTATTTATCGTCGCTCACCTGTGCGACGAAAAAGTTGCAGTAGGGGTCGAGACGAGAAATGATGTTGGCGACTGAGGAACCGTGCGTGTCCGTAGCGAGCCACCATGGGCATTCTCGCTGATCTGGGCCAGCACCACGGTAGGCAAAGCTGCGACCAACGACATTATGCCCGGCTCCCGAGAACAAGTCTTTGTTGATTCCTGTGTCGAGGACGGCAACCTTGGTTCGGGAGGTCTTGGCCACGCCCATCTGCACAGCCCTAGTATTCCTCCCCTCCATTACACTGCGTTGGAACTCGTTATACTTTACGAGGAAATTCTCCAGACCGACAACCAACACAGGGTCGTGCTTCCTATATCGACATTAGAAAAGGATCCGCTTTTCCGGAGTTGCGAGGCAAGAATCTTACGCTTCCGAGGGTCGGTTTCCTCCTCCTCGGTAGACTGTTTCCAGCTCACTCCACGGGGATCGTTGAAGCTGCAACGAGTTTTCCATGAATTTGGGGCCCAGGCCGTCTCGCAGCAGGCTCAAGCAATGTTCCACCCTTTCCGGGCTGATATCATCCTACATCGCATAAGCATCCGTGGGGCAAGGGCGAGAGTAGGGATCAGGATGCAACGGCGTACCTCAATAATGGTAATACGAAGTGTTTTGAGCTAATCAAGGCGTAAGTACACATGTGTCAGCATTCGCACTAACGTTTGGTTGAAATGACAAAGAGATAAAACTGAACAAAGTCGGCAGTAGAAAACTAACTAAGCAAGCCCACCTTTTGGAGAGTCTCAACACCCCTCGGCCCTGTCCAGTGGTCGATAACACTCAGATTCCCACTTGCATAAAGACTCAGGCTCTCCACGTCGGGAGCACTTTTCTTCACTGTCAGTATCGACAAGTCTGTCCGCCTCCAGTCCATATCTCGGATGCCAAGCCCTTCGAGGGCGTCTTCGATATCTTCCTCTCGGTGGGGGTGATGTTTCGAGTCCCTGACACGAAGCTCCAGGACGGTTTCCACCCCTTTGCAAATGCACAGCCAATCCAGGACGCAGCAAGCTTCTAGCGAGGGGCGATCCGAGTGCCCATTCTCGAAAGACGGGATCTCAACGTATTTCAGAACCTTTTCAAAGTTGACGTGGAACCCGACACGCTGTGAGTTGTGCAATGGATCACCAGGAGCTGAATTCCGGTCAGGGGTCTGTTGTTGGATGAAGTCTTGTCTAAGCCTGCCTTGGCGAAGCAACGACATGGAAATGGGGGTTTGTTGGTTATCTGGGGCGTCGCCGATGACCCCACGCTCTTTAAGGTTCCCGTGTATACCGGCAAGAAACGACCGGGTTGATGTGCGGCTGGTTGCGAGAAAGCTGAGGTCAAGGTAAAACTCGTTCCCTGTAGATGTTTTATGAATGTTAGCTTTCAAAACACTGCTGTCGAGGGTCTCATTGGACTTGACAAGCAGAGTGAGTCACTTACGATAAGATTGTGGAATATGGTTGTGAAGCGCCGATATGGTGAGTCCCCTCAGCCTTAAGAGACAAGGCAGAATCAAGTCCCAGATCATACATCCTGCCGGGGTCTCCAGGTCCACGTAGTGTAAAGCCGGTCTATTGACAGTCCTTGGTCCATCCACAGAGTGTTCGATCTCGGCACGGAACCTTGCCGCAAGCTCTGGCTGCCGTTGGACGAGGAGTTCAACGGCTTCGACGTTGTTTGCCTCCACGGCATCGTGGAGAAGAGTACAGGCATCATCCAAAAGAGGATCCTGATTGTGGTCGAGAAGGAACTGCAAGATGTCCTTGTGGTAATACGTTACCGCTGCTTTGAAGAGCTCCAACTGGATGAAGTGGGTCCGGAACCCAAGATTGAGGCCGTCATCCAGCTGGGCACCTTCCGTCTCGGTGATATTTGCTGCGATACGATCGGCCAGTAGTGCTTTCAGTATCCCCAGGCTTTTTAATTCGACTGCCTTGACGAGGCTCGCTTGAAATCGTGGGTCCACGCCGTCGAGCACACACAATCCCACGATGGCCTCCACAGTCTGTATAGACTTGTTTTCCACGGCAAGCAAAAGGGCTGTTTTTGGAACACCCCCGGCACCATCTTCTTCCAGCACCATGTTTGAGATGAAGCGCTGAAACTCAGGTCTGTCCATCAAAGCATATCTTTTCGCTAGAACCCTGTGACACTCTGAGATGACGTATGGCGTTTTCCATGAAGCAGCCTCATGAAAGAGGTTTCGTCCGGTTTCGTGGTGACGGGACTCTACCATGCCATCCAGGAGGTCCAGCATGAATCGTAGCCTGTCCTTTGCAGAAACGACGTCCGGATCAGGTTCGGCCGGGAAGTCTCCGTCCTGCGACTCTTCTCCGATGGTCTGAACTTCGAAGCAAAGGCGCTCCCGTTGGTCAATGGTACTACCCAAGGTGAGGAACACCATTAGCCATTGATTCCTTGTTTCCAGGGGCAACGCCGGCTCGTTGCCATCCGGGTTCGCTCTAAGCAATGCGTCGAATTCATCCTTGACCTTTGTCACGAAGCGTCGCCAATGTCCCTTGGTGAACCTCGATGCCTGGATCCTCGAATTGTATGTTTCGAAGTCCCTGGCGGCTATGCACCTCGTGATACAAGATGGAATTTCATTTGGGTTTAGCGGATTGGTTGACATGTTGACGGGCAGAGTGAAAAGCAACAGAAGGAATGTAAAAGGGTTCGGAGAAGAGGAGTTTGGCGATCGCACGGCACATATTTTGGGGATGCCTGGCCGAGAGCCTTGCGATGGATGGTATGTCTGCGGGCCGAAGGTGGCTGGGCCGCGCTAAGCACTCCGCCCCGGTACGTTGATGCCCGAGGGCTGAGAGTCGGTGTGACCTAAATCTGGGAAGCAGCGAGTAATAAGACATCGGGGGCGGAACAACGTGCGCGAATGAGGCGGGGTAGAGGTAAAAACGTGGAGGCTCATGCAATTCGGTCGCACCCAGGCGGCCCAAGCGAGACATATAAAAAGGAGAAAAACATTCCGACTTGGAACATATTAAACGGGCTCGGTAACTCTCGACTGTCATTGCCCTTTTAGCATCAAAGAACCTCACTGGAGCTACCATGATGTCGGACTCTCACGAGACGGACACTCCATGCGACATCCCAAAGACACTGCTACAAATCCCCTTGTTTGACACGGGCCGGAGTGATGGCGAGACCAAGACCACCAACGAAAATCCCGACCAAGTCCATCGGACCATGATAACCAACAGAGACAACAGTCTGTTCCGTGTTGATGTCACGATGGAGACTTGCATTCATGGCGTCTGGGCCGAGGACGACGCGACGCCCACCTCTTTCATGGTTTTCCAATGCGAAGTCAACAGCCTCGCCCAGTACCGTGTCAAGAAACTGACCATGCAATGGGTATTTGTTGACAACGCTGACACAACGGGCTCCTTGGCAGCAAGCCCCGCCATCGATGCCTTGGGGCCACACCTGACCAGGCGTTATAACCGCAGCAAGGTGGGCTACCAGGTCGAACGAGAAGGGGAGCTCGGCATTGAGGGAGCCGAGGTTGCGCCAGTGCAGCCCGTGGTTAAGATGCGATATAATGTTGCAAAAGAGTTTGAGAAGCACTACTACGAGGAGGTGCAAGCGATGGCCGACCCGACTCCAGACAGCGGCCAACGGCGAACCAAGGCCCGATGGATTTTCAAACAAAACAGTCAGTTGGACGGGGGCATTGTGCCGGCCTTCAAGGTGGCTGTGTTGCTGAAGAGGACGACCGATGCCCCGTTCAAGGGTTTGTTCACCCTGGAGGAGTTCAACGCGGGATTTCGGTACAAGCTGGCAGATAGGTGGGATAGTTTCATCAGTAAGCGGGAGCCGAATGTCGATGATCCGGTGAATTTCGTGCCGGGAAAAGGGGATGTGGGAGACCGCGAGTTGATTGACAAGCTCAAAGGTGCCCTTGGACAACTCAAGACGGATACGGGCGGTGTGGACAAAAAGCATGCCTGGCTGTGGCTTGTGGATGCGGGTGATGAGCCTTTGGACTGATGGGCATCGAGGAGAGTTGGTCGAGTGTGCGTGACGTGCTATGACTGTAGGTGGCAAGGAGAAGAAGGCATGGCTTATTATGATTTTTATACTTGATGAATTCAGTACGAAAAAATAACGTGTACACATGCAATGAAAATACATAATTACCAAGTACCAGTTGAGTGCGGGAGAGGGTCGGTGAGAGGGTCGGTGAGCGGTTAGCGCCAGCACCCGAGTGATTTGACTAGCCTGCCAGCCAAATCGGATCCAACAAAAAACAAGACTGCAAATAGCCCTGTAATGGCGTATTGTGGTATAAACAGGTCACCTGCACCAACACCATACTCGCACACCATCAAATTCAACACCAAGCCTTTAGAGTATAACGAAGCATACGGAAACCCCCTAAAAAGGTCTGATTTATCTAACTATAGACACCTACAAAGGAAAGAAGATGCCATTCTATTATAATTAAAGCACCTCCATCCCGATTCTGATCTTCAACAGTTGATTATCGAGGGTTGGAAAACAATTACGCAAAAGACCATCAACAAGAGGGTGGATTCCATGGTAGAGCGAATGCAAGATGTGTTAGTGAATAAGGGGCAGATGACCAAGAGGTAGAATTGATCTAGTAGGTTCTAGTAGGCGGGGATATAGAGTACTTAGTTTTCTATAGTAATTAGGCCTATGTGGGTGTATCTACTATCTGCAGTCTTGTTTTTTGTTGGACCCGCTTGCCAGCCAACCAGCCAACCAGCCAAGCCAGCTTAGCCTGCTTGCTGCCTGGATATTTCACGTTGTCTGGCTGGACAGATCGCACAAGGTGGCGCATGCCTGGCACAGCCGGGGCAAATCGCCACATTGTGACACAATGCACCCCAAAAGATCAGCCACGTCGAGCCCCCGCTTTAGTCCATCCATGACGCCCCGACGCATCAGTTGATCCTTCCTCAACGCGATAAACCCTCATGGGGACAACCACCATCCGAACGACGAGCGGGCCCTCTTCGAACTAGACTCTCTCCAACCTGGATGCTTTTGACTTGACAATATCATATTCTCAGGACATCCTTGGCGTCTCCCTTCCGGGAAAGGTCAGAAAGCTGCCATGGAGGCTGTCGGCATCGTCGGCGCCATTTTTTTGTCGATAGCAGGCTTGCAACAAGTTACAGCAAAGCTCCGGGGATATTACGACCTGAAGCAAACCACGAGGGATCTTGAACGACTACAGGCACTGCTTCAGTCGCATGTGGAATTGCTCAAGACTACTGGAACCGGGGAGCCAGTACCGGGGACTCAAATGCAAACTATCCTCGAAACCACCAACTTCGCAATCCGGCAGATAGACTCGAACCTCCTCCGCTCCCAAAAGAACAGGCGCCTAGATCGCATTTTGTCAAGAGGCCGGTGGCGCGCGGATCGGGATAATATCAATGAACGCCTCCGGCAAGTCATCACAGAGCTCGAGCTCAGTCTACTTCTCTATGCGTATGTTCCCTCCACTGTGACTGAGCACATCCTATTCCGAGTCACTGATCGTTTTCAAATAGCTCCATGCAACAAACTTCTCCGGTTTCGAACGATGAGACGCTCATGATGCCCCCGGGAATCAGCGACGGAGCCCTGGAGGTTCTGCGCGCAAAGGATTTCACGCCTGTCTGGAATGTTCATGGCGAGAGAAGGGAACAAATTCTAAACTGGTTAGCACCAACCGACTGCAGGATGAAGCAACTGGACCTATCTCGTGATCGCGTTCCGGGGACGGGCGAGTGGCTCCTGGGAAGGGATGAGTATCAGAGGTGGAAATGGGGCGCGCGATCTGGCAACATTCTTTGGTGCTCGGGTAAGCCGGGCAGTGGCAAATCAATGCTGACGTGCGTAATCTCTCCATTCGGGTGTCTATTGAGATCAAATATCTGATATCACCTGCAGATCATTCCTTATCCAACACCTTCAGAAGGAGGCGGCAATTACGGAAACAGTGAAGCCCAGAACTGCTGTGGTCTACTACTTCTTCGATATCCGAGCACAAACGTCTATCTACACGGCTTTTGCAAGTCTTCTACGGCAGATATGCAACTATCACATCCCCCTACCTAGTTACCTGACGCGTAGGTGGGATGAGAAGGAATCCGACAGCACCGTGGGAAGCGAGCGCCCGACGGTGGGCGAAGTTGTCTCAGACTTTCTTAGTCTGGTACCTCACTTCTTAGACGTCTTTGTGCTCATTGACGGTCTCGATGAGTGTCAAAATCTAGACGACTTGATTACCCCACTCGGGCGACTTGCTTCGTCTCCCTGTCGTCTGTTTCTAGCGTCGAGACCGGGTCTGCAGATGGTGCCTTTGTTACAACACACAGCCAGCATCTCGGTCGACGAATGCAACCTCCGCGACATTACCCTGTATATGCACAGCTATCGTCAGCGACACCCGGAGCTGATGGAGATAATGAGTGAAGACTCCGCCCCTAGGATATTTGAGGACTTGATTCTCGATTCCCAGGGAAGGTGCGTTTTTCTTCTCTTCGCCCCTCCAAGCCCACGGTTTTTGCATTGACTGACCATAACTCAGCTTCTTATTTGCCTCATATCAAATGCTAGAGCTGTCGATGGAGACAACACCCGGTCAACTGAAGAAGCGGCTCAAAACCCTCCCTCGCAACCTCGCCGACGCCTATCGCGAGCTAATCAAGAGACTCAAAGAACAACCCTCGAAAAGGGCCGAGTTGGCAAGACGAGTTGTTACATGGCTTGCCCACGCCGAACGGCCTCTGACCCTCTTGGAATTGCAACAGGCTGTTTCAATAGAGTCCTATGATCAAAGTGGAGGATACGATCCGGATGCAGCTCTGAACCCCGACAATCTTTCGCCTCCTGATCTCATCGAAGAGGTTTGCTTTGGCCTCATCACCGTCGATGTTGACCGTCGAACAGCCCTAGCGACTCATGCATCCCTGATATACTACCTTCGTGAGTTTCGGGACTCTCTGTTTGAGGAGGGGGATGACTATATAGGCCGGTGCATGCTGTCATTTCTTCAAAACACTCAACTCGATAAAGGCGCTGCTCCCACCGCGGCGGCATACAGTGAACGGAGGCATCTTCTTCCGTTCTCAGACTACGCATCACAGTTCTGGGGATGTCATGTCAAGGTGCTGTCGCCGGAGGCTAAAGGCGCTCTTTGCGATCTACTAAAGAAGGACCGCCACCGGGAGACACTTTGTCAGATGCTACACGCATCACAATCGGACCAGGAATACGCGAAATACCCCGGCAAGTTCGGCCTTCTCCATTTTGCCGCCTATTTTGACTTGATCGACCTGGTACCCCCGAGTGGGCGGGTTGTAGACCATTCAGGACCACGGTGTGACTCTTGGGGCCGGACGCCTTTACATATTGCTTGTCAACGAGCGCCCATCGAACATAGAGGCATTAGCAGACCCGACGAAGCGGAGCCAAGGGCCAGTGAGCTGATGGATCGGTGCTTAGCACATGTTAACCCGTTATTTGGCCAACAAACAGGTTTCAATCATGGGGGTCAGCGACAGGGACGCACCACAAAAATGCCAATTTCCGAGATACTTCTGCAACACACGGCGATGCGGGCATGCCAAGACATACATGGGAAGACGCCTCTACATTACGCCTCGATTCGTGGGGCTACAACGCTCGCCACACGCTTGGCGAAGAGTCTGAATAAGGACGAGATCTGGATTGTGGATAATGATAGTCGAACCGCGTTGGACTACGCCTCGGAGAATGGGAACTTGGTGCTCGTGACATGTCTGTTACAGTGCTCTGATAAGAAATCCTCCCCAGACGCATTGTGGCTCGCGGCTTCAAACGGACACAGGGCTGTCGTTTCCCGCATCCTCCAGCACGGGTGCGACGATCTTGAAGACCGAGCTCTCTTCGAGGCGTCCAGGAACGGGCACCACGAGATCGCCGTTGCTCTGCACGAACAAGGTGCCGACATCTCATTTCAAGATACTGGGGGCATGACCGCGCTACACCATTCTGCGTACGCCGGCCACCTGAGCATCGCCAGGATGTTGGTTCAGGAGGGTGCCGACATAAATGCGCTGGACGACAGGGGCCGGTCACCGCTCTGTCTCGCATCTGAAGCCGGAAACGCCGCCATCATTAGACTTCTTGTACAGATGGGCGCCGATCTTGATCACATCGACAAAAGTGGCCGCACCGCGCTAGACCAGGCCACCGAAAATGGCCATTCAGAGGTGCTACGGTACTTAATCCACCACGGTGCACGCACAAATTCTTCCGGTTTCTACGCCAACGCGAACCCTGACGGTAAGGATGCTCGTTTCCCTCGTGGGCTGAATCCCCTTCAAATATCGTGCAAGTTGGGCTTTGAATCCAATGTCGTCGTTCTCCTCGAGGAATCTGCCGCGCCCGACAAGACTGCCGATCTGCGGCGCACACCTCTCTCGTTAGCGTGCGAGGGAGGTCACGAAGGCATTGTCAAGCTTCTTCTAGCCACGGGTCGTGTGAATGTGAACTCGGAAGATGATGAGGGCCGCACGCCCCTCTCTTATGCTGCCTGGAGGGGCCACGCCGATGTGGTCAAGCTTTTGTTAGCGCAGCCCAATATCAATCTGGAAGCCCGGGACAGCCATGGCCGAACAGCCATCTCCTATGCCGTTCAAGCAGGGCCGAGGAAAGCAACACTCCTCTTGCTACAAAGCATCTTCTTGCTGCAAGGAATCCCCTTGCCTGCTCTGTCTGTTCCGGATGAGGACGGTATAAGCCCCATCGACTATGCGAAAATGATGGGCCACAAGCCCCTGCACGAATATTTGCTATCTGTAAGCCGACCAAGGGAGCAGGATTCCAACACACCCTTAGAGGGCGCGAAGGAGATATTTTCAAGGCACAACTCATTCGGCACGGTCTCCAATGCTCCTTCACTGGCCTCTGATGAAACGGACCGCGGACGACACCCTGGATCTACACCGTTTCGAAATCGACTGGCGTGGGAAGTCCGCAAGGAGCTGGGAACTGGACAAGGATCTAAAGAAGAGATACATGGGAAATCCGGAAAGACATGGGAAGCGGATGAGTCTCTGAAGAAGAAAGTACTGGCTGATCGCGATATTGGGGCGCGGGTCAACGTCCTAGGGCCCCATGTGTAAATACAACTGCTAATATCCGTGACGATACCAACGACATGAACATCGACTTATGATCCCACCTTTTCCTACCTATAAGTAATGGGAGCCACAAAGTCGGAGCTGTTGTTGGCACCCTAAGTCGATTGAGGTTCTACAAAGAGAGGAAAAATCCATCTGAGGGAGGTCTCCCAATGACCTCGTATATATCTTCTAGTTTCGCATGTGAAAGTGCGGAGCCGTTCCTCCATAAGCTTTGCCATCGTCGTAGAACCGTTGCTAAGCCGTTACAGTAGTCAGCTTGAAGCCAACTGTGAGCTTTGACCAGTTGGTCCTATAATACTACGTACCTAAATATTTTCCTGCTCCTAACTACCCTGCTCTTTAACAACTCTCCAAACCCTTTTACGTACCCCTAGAAGATATCTATACTAATACCTCCCGACTATAAGCGATACTTTAATAAGTACCTAGTCTTTAGACCTTCTCGGTGTGAGGGGAAATGCCACCACTTGTCTTGTTGGTGGTGTCTTTTTCGGCAGTGTCCCTGGCCGCCAAACTACCCTGCGTTCCCAAGCTTATATTACCCGATCTCGTCGAATAGCGCCCAAAATGACAGCCACCAAGCCTTCGCGGTCTCGCCAATCACTCACCAGCGTACTGCGGCAAAAGTGGCTGGTTGGGCTTTGACTCGCTGTACCTCGATCAATCGACTCTCTTTTTCGTCAAATTGAATGTGAGAGGGATAAATCGAATGCAGTGAGATATTGGTAGGAAATTCGGAGACGAGGAATCCGTACTGGCCCCGCTTCTGTCTTAGGGAAAAGATTGGCTGCGCAGCGCTTTTGACAAGGTATGTTGTCTTCCTTTCCCAGAGCGAGTTAGGGTTGCAAATGAACAACTGAGACGGACATTTTCTCAGATATTGGTTTCCGCCCTGGTGAACCAAGAGGATGCTAATGCAAGCTTCGATGTCTCTTGTTCGGCAATTGAGCTCAAAGGCGAACAACTGTTCGTCAACCCCGCCATCATCGTCGGCATGAAAACCCTCTGGCCACACTCCGACATATCTGCCCTGTCTTGGTGACAGTTCCAGAGTCACCAGTCTCGATAATCCCTGAATTGCTGTCACTTTAGTGTTGATGCGGAGACCTCTGTTGGTCAGAGACATGGTATAGTTTGAGCCGGTAAGGTCGATAAACGACAGCAGATCGCGGCCCAGTATAAACTCTTTGGGCGACTGGGCAAGTACGCCTCGATACGGATACAGCTTCTCGTCCTCGGGCGAGGCTTGCCAAGCAAAGATGGAGTGATCCTCAACTCGGAAATGATATGTTCTTGTAGTCGAATGAACGCCTTGGGCCCCTCGCCGTAAAGAAGAGGCATGTTGATGTCAAAGATACCCAAAAGACAGTAGGCCATGTCTTCCACGCGTGTTGTGCAGCAGTATGCGGCCCAGCTCATCCGTTCTGCCACACATACATCGGACAGCGCAATACGGCCCTCGAGTATCTTGGTAGACACCCGACTTGCTTCGAAAAGCTCGGGGAGGAGGCTCCTCTTGTTTCCCAACAGAGCCCAGTTTTTGTCGTAGATCTCCACATTCTCAGGGGCAATGAGCTCCTGCAAGGTCCATCCGCGTGTGAACCATCGACTCTGGCCCATGCTCTTCTTCTTATCGGGGCCATTGACATCGGAAAGGTAGACGTAACAGACGACTGCTTTCCGGTACCAGGCAAACATGGAATTGATAGCCTCGCTGAGCTCGGCGCTGCTGGTCTTGTCGATGCAGCAGGTATCCACTCAGGCGTAGTAGATGCCCTGCGCGGCCGCGAGCCTGCAGGTTATGCGGATTTTGTTTCCTCCTTGCATCTGCTTCCATCCGTTACCTTGCTGAAAGTTGCGGTACGAGACCTCCCCGGCGCCCCAGGTATGCGAGAGGATTGCGTAGGGAGGAGGCGTCCCCATGAAGACCTCCATCGTGAGAGTCTTGGTGTTGATCAGGCACATTCTGGCGGATATGGAAACGATCAGACTGAACTTGAGTTGCCAAAGGTAAAAGGGGGTCTTATTGCTAAGATACCTTGGTGTCTGGTGGAACATTGAAGTTGAGCGTCGGCAACCGAAAACCCCTCACCAAAAACCAATGTGCAGTTTCAAAGCGTAGGCAGCCAGATGGGGTGCCGCCGACCATTTTGCTTGATGTTGCCTGCTGATTCGCTGAAATCCGGGTCAACTCCTCGCCGCGTATTCGTTGGAACCTATCACGAATTTCAGCCCTTTGAGAGATCTGGTTGGGACTGATGTTGGAGTGCAAGATGGTTGCTCGGTTCGCAGCGCGAGCGTGATATTTAATTACCTTAGGGAATTAATAGTTGAATAACTACATTGCGAGCAAGCTGCCTCGTTCCTGTCGCCAACCACATCCAATCTGAAGTGAGAAACCACGATTGCCCGCTAGGCCGACCACCTACGCAGGCATGGTACCCAGGTACAGAGGAAGGTGGGGTTGATGGTAACTGACAAAAAAACTGGCCGGACACAACTTCCATATCACCAAGTCTGTTTTCATCATTCGACTCATTTCTTTTATCTCCACACATTTTCAATTTTTACCTAATTAAACCCTACGGAGCAGAATTTCCCTCTTGGTATCTGGAACAATGCCCCCTGCAATCACAATATTCTCAAAGCGCTTGGTCTGGCCCTCTGGTATCTTGAGATCAAAGTCGAGCAGAATCCGCGCCAGGATGAGCTTGATTTCATTGGCAGCAAAGAAGCGTCCTGGACAAGCATTGCGCCCAAACCCAAAGTTCAAGTTCTCCTTGGCCACCGCGACAAACTGGTACTGTTCCGGGCTTTTGTATCCGATTGGGTCCTTGTCATGGCCGCTGCGGAGGCGGGAGAATCGGTATGGGTCAAAGGTCTTTTTTTCAGTGTCAGTGAAAAGGCACAACCTTGCTGACATGAGATCAAAAGGTGGTCATACTTCGGGATTCGGATAGAATTCTGGGTCCCTCACAATGGCGATAAAAGGCGCTTCGATAACCACACCGGCAGGGATTCGTGTGCCGTCACTGAGGGTGACTGGTTGCTCGACATAGCGTGAGAATCGCGCTGGAAAAATAAGAGTCAATCAATTTCCTTTTCACCATAATGATCACCGCTTCAAGATAAAACGAACCCATGCTTAGAGGATTCATGCGCTGCGATTCCCTCACCACGCTATCAAGCACTTTCATGGAGAAGAGGGCTTGCGTATTCATGACGCCGTCGTGCTCCTTCAGGACTGACCGAATCTCCTGACGGAGGACTGGGATAATATCTGGTCGGCCCACGATATCATAAATCCTGTGTTGATTACCTGTCAGTAATTATTACTTTGCTGGGGGAGTGGGAGAGGGCGAGAAATCTCACATCTGCGTTGCAGTCATGGTAGTCGAATGGATGGACGCCAAGGTCAACGACAACTGCTGAAGCGCCAGTTCGGCATCATCATGGATGTTGAAGGCATCCGACTTGTTCAGCATCCACTGGAGCATATCATCCGGCAGCTTCTCGTCGCCCCGCTTCATTGCCTCTCTACGCCGGTGGATCACGGGCTCAAAAAACTGCTTGGCCCGCTTCTTGTGATCCGTGATACGCCCCAGCTCTGGGATAAAGTACTGGGCAATGGGTCGGAGGGCCTTGGGCCATTTCTTCAGAGCGCGCACCGCTGCAAAGACGTCGATGGCATATTTGACGCTAGCGTGGAGGTATTCTTCGCGGCGGCAGAGATCAGGCCCGAGAAATGCGTTTCCCGAGACTATGGCCACGATGCGGAGAAGTCTCTCGTTGATTACGACGGGAGTCCAGTCTTCACATGGCGGTAATTCCGATTTAATCGATCTCTCCACTTCTTCGCAGAGGCGGGGGTTGATTCTCGCTGTTGTGAACCAAAATTATTAGAAAGGAAATGTTTGTTACGGCTCATCAAACATACCAAGATTCCTTGTGAGATCGGCGCGAACTAGGTGGTTGAGAAAGTTGGTTTCAGTCGGGATGCCGGTATATTTGCATTCGGCCGCCTAAATTCATTTTTTTTTAGCTTTTCGAGGTCTTGCAAGGTGTGTCATGTTGTTGACCCACCATTATCAGGGCCTTTTTATTACTGATCTTCTCCTCCGGTTGAGCTTTCAGCTCATCAAGGTACTTATTTGGCACCATGACACGTTCACCTACGCAATTTCTACGTCAGTCCTGCCAACCAATAATGCGCTGGAACCTTTCCCAATGGCACATACACACCATCGGTTGTTGTCATGCGGTAAATCCCCCCCTTGAAATGGCTGTATCCCTCGCGGTACAATGCCTCGGCGTGATGCAGATATGCCAAAAGCCTCTTGTGGTAGCTGCCATATTGACTCTTGTTTCGGGGGAGCTGCCGAACGGATATTCCAGATTGTAGTGCGTTTGAAAAAATAAAACCAATAAGAAACAAGCTGAAAATACCAAAGAGCGTGGCAAGTGCAGCTCCAGTGATCAGCTCACCTTTCAAGAGCTTCGTGGTGTTGAAACGACGCATGGTTGCGGCTGACTTGAGATCCCAAGACCTCGAGAAGCAAAACCAACGTCCTTTCTGTAATAAGATGGGAAATGGCCAAAGATGCATGAATTGGTTTTGAGGAAGGGGGCCAATGACGCAATTCGGTGTCGGGATTCCGATAGCCAGTCCGAGCTAAAATGCAGGCGTCAGTGAAGCGTCTACGCCGATTGGCGTGCTGAGCACACTGTTGGTGAGCATTGGCCGCCCCTTTTCGAGGCTTTATCTCCACATCCAATGACCAATAGGCTCTGTTCCGTGGATGGTTTACATATTTATACTTGTACAATGGTTTCTCTATCTCAAAGCTTACCATCGAATTAGTCTAGTAGTGTCGTCAACCTGACCCTATTCCTATCTGGATTTAATTAGCACCTCCAAAAGATGACCATGGGCGGCATGCTTTCTTCCCCTTCAAAGGCTGAGCCTCCTGTCGTGCCCCGCGTTCATCCCCTCAAGACTCTAAAGTTTGACGCCGAAGGCATCGCCAAGAAATACAGCGAATACCGAGCCAAGAGGATCCGAGACGATGGCCTAGCACAGTTCAAGCCTGCAAGCGGGGCATATTCCCACTTCAAAGACGACGCCATTGCCCCTGTGACTCCTCGCGATCCTATTGCTGCCCAGACCACGGTGGTGATAGTAGGAGGCGGATTTGCCGGTCTTGTCACAGCTGTTAAGCTGAAGCTGCAAGGGGTGGAGGACTTTGTGATCTTGGACAGAGCTGGGGGATTCGGCGGTACATGGTACTGGAACCAGTATCCTGGCATGTTCATTCCACCAGCCCATTGTGTCTAGCAGATGTAACTACGTATAGTAATAATAACAACGAGTAGGCGCCACTTGTGACTTGGAATCTTCCATTTATCTACCCTTCCTCGAAGAAACCGGTTACACCCCCACCGAGCGGTTCCCATCAGGCCCTGAGATCCTCAAGCACGTCGAGCGAATTGCCACAAAATGGGACTTCGCACCCCACGCCCACTTCCACACCGGAATCATATCAGCGACATGGGACGAGCCAGCTCGCCGGTGGCACGTCCACACAGACCGCTCAGACCACTTTGTCACGCAGTTCGTCGTCTTGGCCACGGGTACGTTTCACGAACCAAAACTGCCCGGGCTCGCTGGGATCGAGACCTTTGAAAGGCATCAGTTCCATAGCGGCCGTTGGAATTACGACATAACTGGTGGAGACAGCACCGGCAACATGACCAAACTGGCCGACAAGACAGTGGGCATCATCGGCACGGGCTCTTCTGCCGTCCAGCTGGTCCCGTACCTCGCCCACAGCGCCAAGAAGCTCTACGTGTTCCAGCGCACCCCGTCGTCAGTCACTCCGCGGGGCAACTATAGAACCGACCCTGCCACGCTGGTAGCGTCCCTAAAACCGGAGTGGCAAAAAAAATGGATGAATGACTTTGCCAACATCATGCAGGGAGACGACACGTCGGACCAAATCTCCACGGCGGCCGAGGGGTTCGACGTCTTCACCATGCAGACCATCCTCAAGGAAGGCCGAGACGCCGGCGTCAGAGAGATTCCACCCGCCGAAATCCCCGAGCTCATACAACTCGCCGACCTCCGGCTAATGGAACGTTTCCGAAAACTGGTTGAGGATATAGTGGCAGACAAATCAACGGCCGAGAAACTCAAGCCATGGTACCCTTTCTTCTGCAAGCGGCCGGCGTTCAACAACGAGTACCTCGCCTCGTTCAACCGGCCCAACGTCGAGCTCGTCGACACCGACGGCAAAGGCGTGTCGCACTTAACCAGGACTGGCGTCGTGGCTGCTGCCGACACCGGTGGCAAAGAATACTAGGTCGATCTGCTCGTGTACGCGACCGGGTTCGATTTCGGGATTGGGTCGGGGTTCCACCGCCGCACGGGGATCCATCTCGCGGGAACCAAGAGGCAGACGCCCGACCAGGCGTGGGAAGAGGCGGGCGGGCCGTCGACATTGTTTGGGATCCATTCGCGTGGTTTCCCCAATTTGTTGACAATTGGTCCTGCTCAGGCAGGGGTCGGAGCGAACAGGACTCATACGGTGTATGTGGCGGGTGAGCATATTGCCGAGGTGGTGGCGGCGGTGGTCAAGGAGGGGACGGAGTTCCGGGCCATCGAGCCGACGGCGGAGGCGGAAGAGGACTGGGGAAAGCGGGTGGAGGAGGGGAGGGAGATGAGGCTGCAGTTTACGCAGGCGTGTCCGCCGGGGTACTATAACAAGGAGGGAAAGCCGGAGGAGATTCCCAAGAGATGGGCGTATTATCCCAAGGGTATTTTGGCGTGGGAGAAGCTGATGAAGGAGTGGCGGGAGGAGGGTAGCATGAAGGGGATGGAGAAACGGTGAACATGGGGCAGGAATTTGTTGCACGCCCATTCAGGCACTAGACTAGTCTAGTATTCTACAAAAAACTTAATCGCAGCTCCCTTGAAGATATTAAAAACGCGCCTAAGATACGGGTATTGAGTTCTAGGATAATAATATGACCAGACATTCTCAGACATTTGTCTCTTCCCAGCAGCTAAACACCTCACGCTCCCCGATCTCCTCATTACGAGCTCCGACAGGCGATCCCATTGATGCAGGAGCTACACCCAACCATTTCAACCAAATGGTAGATGGCTTACTCGGCAACCTGCTTCACTTCAGGCTCACCCTCCTTCTCCTTCTCTAGAGACTTTGGCTTCCCATCCTCCTCCGAGTTGACTCCGTCCTCCTCTGTCTGCCTGCTTGCCGTCTTGTTTCGTTTTTCCCTCGCGACTAAAAGCCAGATAGCAATGACGGCAATGATGGAACCGAGGAGCAGGCCCAAACTTGCAGGGAAGCCGTAGCCTGAGCGAAAAGAATATGTCAGCAATTGTTCTCGACCACAGGCACATAAGGAGCGTATTATTCACTTACGGAAATCCGGGGCCATGGTCTGTGGAAAAATTAGGATGGGAAGCCAGGCTAAAATGGCGTACGACAGGCCGTTCATGCTCGCAGCGATGACTGCTCGCTCCTCGTTGTCATCGCGACAGACTTCAGATGCCCAGGCGAAACTATCAACACAAAGCAGGTCAGCCCCTTATCTTGGGGGTCAGGTCAGCAAGCAAAAAGGGGGAACTTACAACACGCCTGGCATGAGCTGGACTCCAGAGACCAAAAATGCAAACTCCTTGATTGCAATGCCTGGCGGCCAAACTGCCAAGATGGCGTTGGGGATGATGCCGAGTGTCTGGTGATAGCGCCAAAGTGTCAGAAGCCAACTACGTTCCAAGGTGAGATTCAGGGGGTGACTTACCAAAGGGATTATCACAAACAAAAACCGACTGCCCGTAATATCCGACAAAAATCCCCAGACAAGCGTACAGAACCCCGAGATCAGCCACGTGCCCGTGGGGATCACATTGGCGTCGGTGACCGAAAACTTTTCCGAGATCAACCAGATGCCAAAGAACCCGCCAGACATGGACGAGCAGCCATAAAGAATATACCCCACCACAAAGGCATACCACCTCCACCGCGTCAGGATGCGCTTGGCCGTGACCCAGTTGATCTTGGCCGGCGGGGCAATCCCCTGCCTGCGCACGCGCTCGATGGCCAGCTTTTTTTCGTCTTCGGTGAGGAACCACGCCGCGGTGGTGTACGGTCCGCCATCCGGAAAAAAGAAGTAGGTTGCTATTCCGACGGGCACGGTCATGACCTATGGATGAATAGGTAGGTAGGTAGGTAGGTAGGTTAGCTGGCTAGCCATCTTCTCGATTCTTTGAGACTAGAGAGAATTTACATACGCCGCAGATGATGTACAGCCACCGCCAGCCCGCAATGCCGTGCACGCCGTTGAGGTTGTTGTACACGGCCGCCTGGAGGTAGCCGGAAAACGTGGTCCCGAACACGGCCGAGGCCTGGAAGATGGTGATGCGCTTGGAGAGCTCGGTGTGTGTGTACCAGCTGCCCATGACGTAGATCATGACGGGCGAGAAGGAGCTCTCGAACAGGCCGACCAGGAACCGGAACGCATACAGCTGCTCCGAGCTGCGCAGACCCGCCTGGGCAAAGGTGAAGATGCCCCAGCCGACCTCGGCGCCGGCAAGCCAGATGCGCGGCGGCACGCGCTGCACGATCAGCGTGCTGGGGACCTGCATGAGCGCGTAGCCGATGGTGTAGGCGGTGCCGGCGTAGGTATACTCGTTGCCGTTCATGGCGAGGTCCTGCTTCATGCCCGAGACGTAGGCGTTGATCATGTTGGTTTGGTCGAGGAACTTCATGAAGAAGCCCACGCAGGCGATGATGAGAATAGACAGGTCGAGCTTGCGCAGGAGTTTGCGCTCGGCTGCGCTCTTGAGGTGCGTGTCCTTGTCCCAGATGTACGACAGGATGGACAGTTTGGTCTTTTCGGGACCGCGGTCCTCGACCGTGACGGCGCTGGTGGGCTCCATGACGGCGAGATTTCTTATTCAAGAAAGATGAGTGAAGTTTTCCAAAGTAGGTAAAGAGTCACGGCTTGAGTTCCGTGTTGACATACTCGTCGTCAATGGCAAAGGGGGAGAGTTCAGGCCATGTTATAGGCGACTAATTAGAAGAAGACCTTGGACCCTTTGTTGGATGACATGATGTTGGCCTGGCCCATCACGACATTGGCCCCTGGTCACAGGTAATCAATAGACTAACCGCACACGAGACTGTCGACTCCGATATGGTCTGAGTGGTCCCGGAGGCGTGGGTGGCCAGAACCCCGCACGACCCGACCGGCGACGACGACCAACACGTTCGGACTGGGAACTGGTGGCGTCCCGTCAGAATGGGTTGCAATCATGCAGCGCAGCTCGCAGGGCTTAGTGTGGCGCTGCCAAGTGCCGGAGCCGGGACCAATCAAAAAAGTGGTGAGGATATGGGCAAAGACTGGCACAATGTGGTGTAACCCACCCCTTTGCTGTCAACACCAACAATGCAGGCAGCTCATGCACAGAGAGTATGATTGCGTTTCGTTTACATTATGTTTGCCGTATAACTGACCAAGTTCATAGTGCCGAAGAAAGTCCCAGAGAAGCAGGCCTTTGTGCACGTGCGGTTAAAGGACGTAAATATTGACTATGAGAACCCGAAGATATGACATCAGCCCTCATATGGTTATTCCTACTCCATTCCCAAGCAGGCCCAAAGGCTTGGGCCTAAACGAATTGGGATACAAAATAGTGTGTACTGTGTAGACGCGTACAAGATTAAATGACATCGTTCAGGAAAGAATGGGAGAGCGTCCAGGGCCTCTCGCGATGCCTCATAATAAGTGACAGAAGTTGCCCCGACACCGAGCATCCATACCGGCACTGCGACAGTCAGATCCTTAAGCACTGGGGATGGTTTCCTTTCTTTTGGCTCGAATCTTCGTGTTCGCCCTCTCAGATTCGAGAGCCAGCAGTCTTTTTCCGGTACAGAATCGTGGTCGTCGGATCTGGAAAGGTGGCGCTGTCGTGACCAATGTTGCGCGGCCGCCTCTGCCTCTCCCCATCAAACTTGATGTCGTACTGCGTGAGCAAACGGATCAGGATCAGCTTGATGCTCGCCGTGGCCGAGTTGCGGGCCGGGCAGGCATGGAAGCCCGCGCCGAACTCGGTCTCGATGTCGGACAGGCTGTCGAACTGAAACTTGTTCTCGTCACCCGCCGCCTGTCTCTTGCGCAAGAAGCGCCACGGGTCAAAGCGCAAGGGGTCTTCAAAGACGTCGCCGTCATGCTGCAGGCCGCTGTGCAGGATCTGCAGCATGGTCCCCTTTGGCACGTACAATCCATCCTTGAAGGCATATGGCACCTTGGCCACACGCGTCACCCTGACGTGGCCGACAAAGTTCAGCCGCTGACTCTCCTTCATGAAGCTGTCCAATTTTACAAGCTTGTTAACTGCTGCCCGAGTCCATGTGGGGTGTTCCCTCTGGGCCTCCTCGATCTCCTCGAGGATGATGTCTTTTGCGTCTTTGTTGCGCTCATCAATGAGGTCGTACAGGACAGACAGGGTGATCAGAGTGCTGCTGTGGATGGATGCAATGGCGTAGAACAACTGATGCTGGGCAAGAATGTCCAGTGTTAACTTCTTGCGGCGTCCCTGGTAATAATCGACGAGCCATTGCAGGGCATCGTTGAATTGCGGGGCACCGCCCTTTTCGCCCTCAGCTGCGAGTCTACGCGCCTCCAACACGGGAGCCAGCAACTCGGCGACTCGCCGCTGATTAGCACGCACCACCTTGACCGGCTCGAAGACATATGAAGCCGCCCAGCGTGCCCACTGTGGCCACGATGCACGCAGGGCATGAGCGGCTTGCATGGAGACATTGGTGATGCTGATGCAGATGTTGAGCCATTCTTCGTTCTCGCAGAGCTCAGGTCCGACCACCACGCGGGCAGCAACACGGGCGACCGCATATGAGATGAGGGGGAATGGGTTCACAGAAACCCAGTCTGGACCGGGCGGGAGAACCTTTTCCACTGCCGGTGCCGCCTCAGCTGCTATAATTGGGAACAGAGCGTCTGGAGTGTGGTCAGCGGGTGTCTCACAGGGAAAGATGGCGGTCAATATTCACTGAGGTTTCTTGGCAAATCAGTCCGCAGCACGTGTGCCGACTCGTCAGTCTGTTTGGCCGTTCCAGTGTAGTCTTGTAAGAAAAGCTGCAGTTCCAAGTCAATTGCCAGCTTTTACTTCCCGAAGATGACATTAGCACTACTAACCAGCTCCGAGAATAGCTTCAAGCTGAGTTTGGACTCGGGGGCATTCTTGAGCTCATGGAGGTACTTCAAGGGCAGCACAACTTGCGGTTGGAGTTCGTCGACATAGTTGCGAAAAGCAAAAGCCTGGCCATGTTTGAGGTACTAACAGGCGTGATATGCCAAGTGGTTAGCCGCAGGTCCCAATTGGATATCGCAAGCAACTTAGATAGGTCCACACCTTCTCGTAACCAATCTTAAACAGCGCCCCACTGTCAGTCACATATCTCTGCCTCGAGTCGTCGCCATCCTCAAATTTGAGGAAGGGCAGGGATTTGCAAGCAATCTTCAAAATAATAGTGCAAGGTCTTGTGCTAATAATTCTGATTTTGACGGATTAAATTAGTACCCAAGCAATCAAGGTACCTAACCTATCTTATAACTTGTACCTCTCAGTTCCCGTCGTCTTTACACTACCTAATTAAAGAAAAGTGCAGGTGTAATTTGCACCAAAGACAACTCATTCTTTTGTTAACTACTCCAACCTAAGTTTCCACTCCTTGTACCCGATTGAACTTGGCAGTGGTCGGAAACATTCGTGCAATTTCAATTTCTTTCTTATGTGTAAAATTAGGTACGTAGGAATTGCAAAGAATGATTAAATCATATGGCTTGTATCAGGATTCATTATCCTTGGTAGCATTTTGCGTCTGTTCTCCATTTCTACAAAGTGATTCGAAGCGTATGTAGTAGTTAAGGATCGGCAATGTTCGAAAGTTAAAGCACGTGATAATCTTGGTAAGAATAGTTGAGAAACCTTTGAATCAAATAAAAAATATATTAAGGCCGACGCGAGGTAAAAGGCTTATTTCATGACTTATAGAAATCGTTCAATCATAAAATCCTAATTCCAAACTCTAGTATCGAACCAACAAAGATTTCAAATCCCAAAATACTCCAGACTCCAAAGACATTTTCCAAACAAGTCAAAAGAATAGCCTAGATTAAACAACCCCAGAAATTCTACATCCACCCTAATCTTTCAGGAGGCGAGGCAGCAGCAGTCCCCCCTTGGCCGCGCGACGGAGATACAACCCGAGTAGGGGATTCAGACCCGCCTGCTCGGCGCGCTGCACCCACTCGTCAAACGGCAGCACATCAAGGGAAGGACCGCCGCTGACACGGGCCGACTGATGAACGTCGTCACCATCGACAATGACTTCGCCGGACTGGAAGTGAAACTGTACCCGATGATCACCATCATCATTGTCCCCCAAAACGGCACCAACAATTTGCTTGGCCACAGTCTGCACGCTGACAAAGTCGAATCTCCCAGTCCAGCCACGTGTGTCGGGCACAGCGCCAATCTCACGCGCATAGCGTGCCATGTTAGCCATCAAGTCCAACTCGCCGGCACCCTCCCCCGTAACGCTGGAGGGCCGATGGATGTACACCGGTAGACCCAAGGCCTGGGCAGCACGCTCGAGTAGCACCTCAGAGACCAGCTTGGCCACAGCGTAGCCGTCGGCTGTGTCAGCGCCGTGCGCCGTCGGGGGATAATACGGTGCCGCCGAGTCACGACCAAAGCTGTCGCGTCCGACAGCGGCAGCAGCGAGACGGGCCACGGCAGCTGACGACACAAAATGCAGCGGCAATCGCCTCGGGGCTGCCAGACGTACGAGCTCGCGCGTCGAGGCCACGTTGATGAGGCGGAGGGATTGGTATGTCTTGAGAAAGGACACGTCGGCGCCGGAATGGATGATGGTCTCGACATTGCCAAAGATGGATGCTGCTTCCGTCTTCGACAGACCCAAGCGAGGCAGCCCAAGATCGCCTGGCACCACCATAACCTTGGAATGCCCGAACAAGTCGGGGAAAGCAGCCACAGCTTCGCTCGGTGTCTTGCGCACCGCTAGGCAGTAGACTTTGGTTACATGGCTGTCGTCAAGCAGCTGACGCAATATCTCACGCCCAATGAAGCCAGTGGACCCTGTCAGTGCCACAGCATTCGGCGGCCCGCGTCGTCGTGTCGGATCGGGCTTGTTGCTACCACTGAGAGTGGCAAGGTTCAAGAGATCGGGAGGGAGTGCAACCTCCTTTTCCCAGTCGATGGCTGTAGTGGCAGCTGACTGCGAATCGTCGCCCTGTTGGCCTTGCTCTTCTTGCTCTGCCGTTTCTTGCTGAAGCAAGCCAGCCATGGCACCCAGCGTACTGGATTGGAACAGCTCAAACATGGGCACCGACATGCCCAGCCGCTCCTTGATCAGCCCTTGCAGATTGATCAGCGCCAGCGAGCTTCCGCCCAAGTGGAAGAAGTCGGATTGTCTAGTAATGGCGGCGCGATTCAAGTCTTCTTGGTCTTTGTGCGATGGCAATGTAACTCCTTGTGGAAGCGCCTCTGCCCAAAGTTGGCTGAGTGACGTCTCCAAATTGGTGAGCTCCCCTTTCGTGTTCAACGGTAAATTCGTCTGAACACCTCCAGAAGAAGCCTCTGGCAACGACCAGCCGTCCACAGCACGGCGGTCGAGCTTGCCAGAGCTATTTGTGGGAAGCTGAGTGACTCCAACAACAATCGCGGGCCGCATGTATTGCGGAAGTGGCAGCGTCCGTGGTAATTCGAAGAGGAATCGGGCCTGCTCCTCTTGTGACACATTGTCGTCGTCCGAGAGCACAACAAATGCAGCGAGGAAAGACGTGGTGGAGTCGGGGCCTGCTTGGCGAGACGACACGATTACCTGCCGCACCCGTTGTTGGTGCACCTGAGAAATCACAGCCTCGACGTCCTGCAGATCAATACGGATGCCAGCCAACTTGATCTGTGTACTTCCCCCGATTCTTCCCTGCAAGACCAGGCGTCCATCTTGCCCGAGCCACCCGCGGTCTCCGGTCCGATATGCTGTTGTCCAGCCTCCTTTGCAGTGCTCATCGGGTATAAAACTGACTGCCGTCAGCTCGTCGTCCTTCAGATAGCCCTTGCCAACACCAGCGCCCCCAATGATGATCTCGCCAACTACCCCGGCCGGGACAGCGTTCAGCGCCTCGTCGACGATGCGGACAGAGACATTGGGCACCAGTGTCAATGGGAACCTGGGAGTTCCAGTCTTCTCATCATCGCTGTTGCCGATTGCCTTGGCCAACGGTACCTCTCCATGGCCGACGGATATGGTTGTCTCAACAGGCCCGTAGGCGTCGACCAGCTTCAAGTCGGGCTTGGCGAGCCGCTGGAACTCGCGCAGCTGCCGCTTCGACATGGGCTCGCCCCACGTAAAGGCAACCCGCCATGCTGACTTTCTCAGCACTTCGGGGTCCCAGAGACGAGCCCAGGCCAAGTACTCTGTTGGGGTAGCGCCAACATATGTGATGTTCTCGCTCGCCACCAGCTTTGAAAGTGCGGCAGGATCACCTCGAGCCTCGCTGCCGGCCACAATCACTGTGCTTCCGACGCCGAGGGGGATGATGGTCTGCAGCAGCGATGCGTCAAACAAGTACGAAGCCTAATGGAGGAACACCTCTTGGCCCTCGCGCATCCCCCACTCGATCGGTGCTGTGTCACCGTAGTGGCTGAAGTTGGAATGTGTGAGTTTCACACCCTTGGGCACACCAGTTGACCCACTCGAGTACAATGTGACAGCCAGGTCGTCGGGAGCTACCCGGATGATTGAAAGCTCGTCGGTCTTTGGCACCGGGGGAATAGATGACACGTTGATGGCGATAATATTGTCACGCTGAGCAACCAGCAAGGCAAAGTCACTGGTGGCCTTAGTTTGTGAGTCGACCACAATGGCATCGAGTTCAGAGTCCTTGACAATTAGGGAGAGCTGCTCGACGCTCATCTTTGGGTCCAGGGGCACATAGACAGCGCCGATGCGGAGGATGGCCAGAAGGGTCGACGTCCAGTCGGCGCTGGCCGCCTGGGACAAGCCCACAATTGCGCCATGGCCAAGGCCTCGTTCGATGAGCTGCTCCGCGATGGCAGCGACCCGCCTGGCCAGGGTTTCGTACGTCAGTTGTTTCCCGCCCGTCTCTTTGAGCGCTGTACGTTCGGGATACTTGGCAACCATAGCATCAATGCGATGCACAATGGTAGGGTAACGACTGGGAAATTGAGGGCCTGTTAAAGTATTTGTTAGCATGATTTTCTTAGAAGCTGACAGTTGAGTGAGCATAGGACAAAAGGGTGGGGATGTCCCAGCTGGACCCTGGCGAGGTACATAAGGAAAAGGGGAAACAGAAAGTAGAGCGGATAATAACATACCCCGTCCAGCCTCAATGGTACGATTCACATCCTCACTGTCATGCAAAGAAGGCCAAGTAATCCGGGCCGCAGGATTTGACACAAACTGACGCAAAAGTCCGTGGTAGCTCTTGAGCAAGGCTTCAGCGCCCTCTGCCTCGTACAGATGCTTTTGCACGGCCAGAACAACAAGATTCTCCCCGCCGCTCGTGCCCAAGTCCAGAATGTCGAGGCTGACGTCGTAGTCGGTCTGGCCGGCTGAGACAATGTTGAGCTCGCCATCGCAGCCGAGAAAGCGGCGTGCTTCGGTCGCGTTTTGCCTGTAGTTGACAAAGGCCTGGAACAAGGGGCTATGCGATGGTTCCCGCGGCACGCCGAGCTCGTTGAGAAGCACGTCAAATGGGAAGCGCGAGTTCGCAAAGGCACCCTGGGCCGCCGTCCGCACGTCTCTCAGCGTGTCGGCAAATGTATGGCGTGGGCTGCGCCTGAGACGCAGTGGTAACACATTGAGGAATATGCCCAAACTCTGCAGCACGTCGGCCTCTTTGCGATTGCCACCGGCCACGCCGATACACATGTCCTCAGCTTCAAGATTGGCGTAGCGATACAGGAGAAGGTGGAATACAGCCACGTAGAGATGAAACGGGGTCACCTTGAACTGGCGGGATACATGGCCGATCTTGTCGGCAAGATCTTTAGGAATTCGAAAGCTCGCCGTGTGTGTGCCAAGGCCCAGCTTTGCTGGACTTACTGGACGTGCCGAAACACCAGCGAGAGGCAGCAAGGGTAACGGCCCGGGTAGGTCGGGGCTGAATTGACTGCGCCAGAAGGACAATTCATCGGACCAAGCACCTGCCTCGTATTCTCGTATCTGCTTCGCCGTGAAGTCGGGATACTGGAGAACCTCACTCGCAGAAGGCTTTGTGTTGAGAGTCCCACTATAGGCCTTGTCGAGATCGGAGATGAAGATGACATAACCGATACCGTCCATATAGATATGATGGTAGCCAAGCAGCAGGTAGTGGCGCTCAGCACCTGCCACAGACAGGAGCTGGATTCGCAACGCTTCTCCACCCTCAAGGTCGAAAACATGATTCTTCAAACGCTGGACAGCATCCTGCAGCTCCTGATTCTCATCGGTGATAGTGGCTCGCTCGAGACGGAACACGGGCGCCGGAAGCACCGCTTGTGTGGGTTTCTTGGTCTTGTCGTCGGTGAAGAAGAAGGTCCGAAGTGCTTCATGGCGCTGACCCACCGCCACCACTGCTTTCTCCAGGGCATCGACCTGCAACTTTCCGCGCAGTTTAATCACAGTCGAGATGTTAAAGGCTGTTTGATCCTGGACGTAGTGCTTCAGGAACCAGAACCTGGACTGGCCGAAAGACATGGGCAACGATCTCTGGGGCACGGGTGTCCTCTTCTTTTCGTCTACCGCTTCCAAAACCGAGTCGGCTTCGTCTACCTCGGAGACTGCAGCTGACGTTGTTGGAGTGACTGGAGATCCAGTGGAGCTGTCAAAGTCGGATTGTGTCGACGATGCTGGTGACGGTTCGGACACTGGGGGCGGAGCCGGCGATGCTGGCTAATGAGTTGGCTTTGCAAGTTCCTTAACAGTCGCCGCATCAGCCAAAACAGGGTTGCTGCCGCCTGGTACGTTCGGGATGGCACTTTCTGGGAGAAGTGTCTGTGCAGAGACCAGCAAATCTCGGACAGAGGGCGCGTTGAGAATCTTCAGCACAGGCAAATCGACGCCGAGTTCTTTGAGGAACCATGACCGAATATCGACAGCCACGAGCGAGTCGGCACCCAATTCGTCGAGGCTTATTTCCAACATGGGCGGCTCGACCTCCAAGTCCTTCGCCCGCTCCTTGTCTGTCCTGAAGCCCGTCTCAAACTCGGGTGTATCAGTCGAGTTGGGGCTGCTGGCAAGAACGCCCTCAGCAAAGATCTCGTGTGCGTCCTGCTCCGACATCCAGACGTGTCCGACCTTGCGCAGGTATTCTTGTTGTTGCTGCGACAGTTCTCTGGATACGTATCCGGTGCCAAGGATGGCGCCAATGTTGATAACAGACGCGGCGAGGCCCCGGCGCCGTCGTTGCGCGGCCAGACTGGCCATGAAAGCATTTGCTGCACCATAAATGCTCTGTCCCGCATTTCCGGTGACGTAGGCAACCGATGAGAAAAATACGAAGAAATCGAGCGACTTATCCGAAAAGATCTCGTCGAGGCAAATACTACCAGCCACCTTGGGCTGAAGAACCTGTTGTACACGATCCAAGTCCGCGTCAGGGAAAAGAGAGTCGCGGAGAACCATGGCGCCTTGAGAAACTCCGGCAATCGGTGGAAGACTCTTCGAGATTTGCTTGTGCAACGCCCTCACATCTTGGCGGCTGGTTATATCACTAAACCGAAAATGTGGTTAGCAATAGCACCTTGATATAACGGGAAGGATAAAAAGAGAGAGGCGCACTTGGCAAAAACCTTGACGGTACAGCCTTGATCTGCCAGGGCCTGCAGCCATCCTTCATCCACCTTGGGGTTTCGGCTCGAGAGCACAATATATCCTGCCCCGCGCTTGGCCATCCACTCGCAAAGTGACAAGCCCAAGCTGCCTGTCAGCCCAACCATCCAGTATGTCCTGTCTTTACGGAACCGCACCACGTCGCTGGCGGGCTGGACTTGCACAGAGACGTGGCTGGATGAGCGCCATGACACAATGGCCTGTTTGTCAAGAGGCACCAGAGATCCAATGGCCAGTTCGGAAAGTGTGATCGAAGCAAGTCGCTTTTCATCATCTCCCCCTCTAACAAGCATCCCTGAGGCACTCCTTGCGGACCGTGCAAGCACCAGCCGAAGACTATTGCTCGCAATGGCCGGGACAGTAGAAAAGAAGTCAACTGCCAGGCGAGATGACGGGCTGGTCAAAAATGACTGCCCATCCCGAACGATGACACTGCCCGGTGGCAGATGGGCGGCGAGAGCGTCCACGAGGTCATGAGAGCCGCCAATATTGAAAAGATGCGTCAAGTTTCGACGAGGAAGCACTCTCTCCAAGGCCCGCCCAGTGGCTCGTGGATGGATTGAAACCCATGAACGACCCAGTGTCTCCCCCTTGCTGGTGAGCAGAACCACATGCACTCCCTTTTCGGCAGCCAGTTGCGCCAACACGGCACCGAGAGAGTAGCCTGGGTCGAGTACAGCCACTGCCTCCCCGTCTTTGGACCCCGAGAGTATTGAGTCGGCAGTAAGTTGGGTATGTAGGCTGAATAGCGTCTGCTTTTCTTCTTCGTCCGTGGTGGCAGTGATTGGGATGGTCCAGTTTTGTGGCACGTAGACTCGCGAGTCGAGATTTTCAAACACCAGAACAACTTTGCTACTTGTCTTGGCATCATAACCCGTCGACAAGTACAGGAAGTTGCCCCCAGGAAATGCGATGGCATGGAGAAGCGAGTGAGAAAGATGTATCTGGACTCGGCCTATCGCCGATCTATCACCCGAGTCCCTGGCTATCCTGTTCTGCTGCTGGACAGCGAAACTTTGTGCTCCCGGTCCCCCATGGTGTCGAACCGACACGGTTGACTCATCGAGACTGACTTGGTGGGTGATGAGACGGCGGCCCGAGTTGTACCGGTCGTTTCGCTGAGGACTTGGCTGCACGCGGGGCACCAAGGCCGTGCCATCCTTCTGAATCAAGACTTCGGGCTCTTGGTACCAGAGAACCTCACCCTCTGGGCGGCCAGACTCCTGTCCCCCCCAACTGTTACCGGCTTCGAGCTGTAGAAGCCTGCTGGCGATGGTGGCACTGTTGACGTCCGCGCCGGTGGCGAAGTCCAGGAATTGAACTTGAAGATGCTGCATCTCCTTGACGATCGTGCGCTGGAGGCCTCTGTACATGTTTCGGGCAGGGCTCTCGGTGAGGGCGCCTCGCGTAACCCAAAGAATTTTCTTGCTTTGTCTGAAAATGCCCTTCAAACTGGCCAGCTTTTCCGCTGTCAGGCTTTGGAATGTAGGCTCGTCCTCGAGATCTACCAAGACCACCACAGTGCCCAGAAAAGGAAGCTCGTGTTGGGAGACGGCCTCCAAGGATTGGACATGATGGACCGCGCCTTTGTAGTGGCGTTGAACAGCGTCTTCGATACCTCCGGCAAGCCGTGTTGTCTCGGGCGTCCATCCGCCAACGATGGTGAGATGAAACTCGACTTCGAGAGGCTGGGCAGCGGTATTGAGTGGATCACGAAGGAAAGTGATGTGATCGTCCACGGCCTGGGTGCAGATAACTGACAGTGGCAAGGGGAATATCTGGTTATGGGGAGTGATTGCTTCGATGCTAGAGAATCCTGTTTTTTTCATTACAATCTCCCATTCCTCAGCCGAGATGCAGGGTGACAACTTCCTGCCATCCTCAGAACCGAGCCACCAGCCTGGGAGACCGCCCAAGATGAAACCAAAGCGGATCGGGTCGTTGTCTGTCAGCTCGAGCAGAAGAAGCCGACCACCGGGCTTCAAAAGCTTCCGTACGTTCTTCAAAGTGTACTCTAGATTGCGAGTGGCGTGGAGTACCAAGGAAGCGATGACAAGGTCAAACGAATGCGGCGTATAGCCCTGCTCTTCGATATCTTTCTCGATGTCGAGGACCTTGAACACCATGCGCGATCGGTGCTGTTCAAACCGCTCCTGGGCCTTTTCGAAGAAGCCACTTGAAATATCCGTGTAGGTATAGGAAGCAAAGGATCCTCCGAGCTGTCGTAGGATCTCCTCGGTGGCGCCGCCGGTACCGGCCCCTGAAAGTCGGATGACAAGTTAAGAATGCTGTTAGAATCCTCTTTGGAATGATCAAGCTTACCTATTTCCAGCACGTTGATGTGTGGGAAACGACGACTGATCTGGCCGACCATGCGGGTCAGGTCAAAAAGATACTTCTCCATGCCGAGAGCGTAGGCGTAAAAGTTGGTCAGCATATTGTCTTTCATCATGGGCTCCAGGATGTTGATCTCATTCCGTATAGCCGGCAGTAGATTTTCTCCCACGGCTTGCATGATTCGTAAGTCTATGCTATCCGGGAACCGGTTTTTGGATGTTAGTATGACGAAGCAGGCTATTCACGTTTTTGTACTGACCTCTTGATCACGGAAAGAATATCTTGTGGTGAGTCGTTAATCCATTCCGGCTTTGCGTATGGATGCGTTCCCTTGGCAACCCAAGAGACAACATTGTCAATATACTCGTAAAAGATCCTATGATGCCATTCAAGACTGGCTCTCTCAGCCTTGGGGATAACTTTGTCGAGCTTCTGGACATAGCAGTAGGCTACCCTCTCCAACGAGAAAGATAAAGCGTAGTCTTCTGAGTCTTCAAGGCGTTCAACATCTTCCCCACTGGCGCCGTCCCCAAACATGTGTGCGTTTCCTGTCGGAGATTCGGCCTCCCACGACGTCTCAAAGAAGAGCTGCACGTCATTCGACGGGGCCGGCCGAGTCAACGGAGTCGTGCGCAAGCCCTGCAGTTGCACGAGCACGGTGGTTCCGTCTGCCGAGTGCACCTCGACGTCGCCAGACAAATCGGTTGACTTGTCCGACGTGACGGAAGCGTAGAAGGGCAGCTTAGAGCCGGGTGGCCCTTTCAACTTAGCCAATGCCCAAGGATCGATCCGCACGCGATCAATGGCAGTGGGCAAATGGATAGACCGCACTCTTCCGTCACCAGGGTAGCTGTGTGCGAGGATGATGGCCTGGACGGCACAGTCGAGTGTCCCGGGATGGAGGAGCAGTCGTTGATCGATATCATCGCCGGCCACGTCGTCTTCCACATCCGGAGTCTGAATGAGACCTGTCGCCTCATGTATTCTTCTGCTTGTTTCGGACAGCTTGCGGAATGGTCCGGAGTAGCCGAGGCCAACCTCGCCTATTGTGTTGTAAAACCGCTGTGGCTCAACATCAAGGAACTGGCTGTGCCTCTCAGGTGTGTAGGGACTGGGCAAAACATCACCGTGTGCTTCCCTTCCTCCCAGGGTGACGCAAAGTCGTCCCGACGCGTTCTTGACCAAGTCGGTTGAGCCTTTGACCGTGGCCGAGTAGAATGTGAAAACGGCTTCAACTGAGTCTGTCTCCACCTCGGTCGCCCGAAGGCTAAAAAGGGTCTCAACCGGATCCGAGTTTTCTTCAAGAACCAGAGCTTGTCCGATGGTTACCTGATGAATGTCGAGGAGGCGCACCGAGTCTATTCCGTACAGCTGAACAACAGCCTCCACAGCGGCGGAGAGGTAGCCCGCGGCCGGAAAGACGATTTGCCGTTCTACTTGATGGTGGACTAGCCACGGTAGCTCTCGGGGGTGCAGATGGTTCTTCCAGCGCACCTCGTTGTTCTTTTCTGTGCCATCCGGGACTCTTGTGCCGAGGAGCTGATGTGGCGGTTGACCAGCGGTGCGGAAGGCCTTGGACTGACGAGACTCGTGCCAATATACACGGTCATGCTCCCAAGCGTATGTTGGAAGATCCTTGAGGAGTCTCGGCGGTGGCGGGAAATGCTCGCCATCACCACCATGGGACCTTTTATCTAACGCTGAAAAGTCGACGGCCTTTGACCCAAGGAACGCCCATAGAAAACCCAGAGCTTCAGCAAAAGCCTCGGCATCGTTCGCCCCTCGGCGAAGGGTGCCGGTATAGGGTATTGCCTGACCAGCTACCGCCTGGATGATTTGTAAAGCAGGGCCCTTGAGCGCTGGATGAGGTCCAACCTCTATAGCCAGGTCGAAAGGACCTTTGGCCCCCACAGCGTACTCAACCGCCTGCGAAAACAAGACTTGGTTTACCATGTTCCGACTCCAATACTCGGCTCCCAGAGATTCGGTACCGATGGTCTTGATATCCTCTCCGTACACACTGGATATCCAGGACGGGTAGTGCTCATCGCCTTCATGTCGTTGCTGAACCTTGATGCCGCAGATTTTGAGCGCTTCCACATATGGACCAGTACAGGGGACCATGTGATGTGAGTGATATGCTTTGTCGACCTTCAAGAATATGGCAAATTTGTTCTCATCCTCGAGAATGGTCTTGACCTCTTCCAAGGCATCACGGTCACCGGAAAGCGTTTGGCTCTCTGGAGAATTGCTTGCGGCAACAGACACCCGCCCCACATACTCATCAAGCTCGCAGAGAGCCTGGGCGTCCTCGTATGTGGTTCCCACTGCCATCATTGCACCGCCACTAGCGGACAAATGTAGCAAGTAGCCCCTGTAGTAGGCGACTCGAATGGCGTCATGAGCCGAGAGATAACCAGCAGCGTATGCTGCAGCAATCTCGCCAGACGAATGGCCAACGACGGCTGCGAATCGGACATTGGCTGCTTTCAAGTGGTCTACAAGGAGAATCTGCACCGCCGTGCACAGGGGCTGTGAAAAGGCGGCCTCCCCCACGCGAGACGAGTTCTTGTCCTTGGAGATTTCTTCAGATAGGGCCCGCTTAAAGCCCGTGGACGGACCAAAGAACGCAGCACTGATTGCTTCGGCTTCCACCGGATCACCAGCCGGAGTGCCTAGAGAGGTAGGAAACCGTTAGTAATCAATTTGGGGTCATAAAAGGGGCGAATACGATAGAAGAGAGAATGAAAGGCACGATGCTGTGAACACCGAAGTGAGAGAAATCATATACCAGTTCCGTGAGCCTCAAAGTACTGAGGCCTGTCTTCAGGCTTAGACAAATCCAATCCGGCCTTCTTATAGGTGGAACGGATCAGATCAGCTTGGGCGGTCGGACTAGGCATTGTAATGCCCTTGGTGCGGCCGTCCTGGTTGATCCCAGTCTCACGGATGAGGCATTCAATGGTATCGCCGTCGGCAATGGCGGCACTCAGTGTCTTCAAAACGAGGGCAGCCACGCCGTCTCCTCGGGCGTACCCATTGGCGTCTTTGTCCCACATGCGTGACCGGCCGTCGGGGGAAAGCATCTTGAGTTTGCTTTCGGCAACGAATTGATCAGGGCCAAGTACCAAGTTTGCACCGGCCACGATGGCGGCGGGGGACTCGCCAGCGCGGAGGCTTTGAACGGCCAGATGCAGAGCAAAAAGACTGGACGAGCATGCCGTGTCGATGGTCATTGATGGACCGTGCCAGTCGAAGAAGTACGAAATGCGGTTGGAAAGAATGCTTCTGGCGGTGCCCGAAGCAAAATACGTCGGGAAGGTGTTGATATCGCGGGCAAGGAGCTCGGTGTAGTCGGCGCTCATAACGCCAACATACACGCCCGTACGAGAACCCTGTAGCGTCTCGAGAGGAATACCAGCTCTCTCAAGCCCCTCGTACACAGTCTCCAAAAGAATGCGCTGCTGTGGGTCAACCGAGTTGGCCTCGACCGGCTTGATGCCAAAGAACTGAGCATCAAACACGCCGATCTCGTCATCCAGCAAGTACGAGTGTTTGACGTTGGACCTTCCCGAAGTCAGTTGGCCCAGCCTTGCGTGAAAAAATGTCTCGGAGTTATACTCACGTGCCATGATGCAAAGCATCTTCGTGGTAGAAAGCAGCCGGGTTGAAGCGGCTAACCGGAATCTCTTTCAAGACATCACGGGGCTCACGGAGGAGCTCCCACAACTTGGATGGCGACGAGGAATCGCCTGGGAATCGACAGGCACTTCCAATAATAGCGATTGGTTCATTGGGATAGACACCGTGCTCCGGTTTTGTCGCCATGTTTCGAGAGATGTTGGTGAGCCGCCGGCTCTAGGTAGGTTGAACTGAGAAGCGAGTAAGGCGCCCTGATGGACTACTCTCCGAGACCTTATTCAAGCTTGAACAAAGATTTCCTGAACAGCAAGTTTGATAGCCTCGCAACCGACCATCGTGGATGGCGGCCAGGCATACAAGGTAGTAAAAGTACATTGTCTACATGGCTTCACCGAGAGGAACCCATCACGCACTGTAGCTAGGTGAGTGACGCCATCCGGCTTCTGCTTGACGGGGTCCGGATGATGCCATACACACCATCGGCTTCGAGGTTAGATCTCCGGATGCGCTCCCCGAGTGGCTTCGGCAGACCTCGGAGGTTATGTCCCACGCAGATCGCGTCATCGGTGTGGCTGTCTCATTGGAAAGGCGGCGGGGGGGGGGCTCGGACAGCTTGCCGGAGTCGGTTGGGGTCATAGCAGTTTTGCCGAGCTGGGTAGGTAAGCAGGACCAAGGGCAGGTCCTCCAGCTGGATTTTTCTGGGTGTTCCAACTCTCATGATACCTTATCGTTTTGGCTCATTTTTTGGCTTATCTTGTGTTCAAGTTGTTGTCTGAGTCTCTCCTGCCAGTCAATACTAATTAAACAACATCTTTTAGTCGGTCATCAATACTCAGGTCAACACTCCCATCACACCACTTCAAAGCTAGCACACGGAGACACCAAGCAAAATGCATCAGTTCTTCCGCGGCATCTTCTTCAACTTCGAGACAGTGCGAATCTTGGGCATGACACCGAGCGGCGGCGCCGAGCTGGCCGAATGCCTCGAGGCAATTGGAAAGATCAAGGACAACGACCCAGAGAGCTGGCATGTGGCCTGGGCCGAACAGGCTCGCAAGGCAGAAGAGCTAGCCGAGGAGGCCCGAGTCGCCGGAGACACCACCTCGGCCAGAAACGCCCTGTTGCGCAGCTCCAACTATGCCCGAGCCAGCTACTACATGATGACGGGCGGTGGTCCGCTTGATCCCGACGCTCGCGTGCTGCCCATTCTCGAGAAGTCGGTGAGCCTGTTCCGCGAAGCCACCCAGCTCTTCGATCCTCATAAAAGCGTGATTCCCTTGAGATCCCATTCCAAGGCAAGACGCTACCGGGCTATCTGTACTTGCCAGCACCGTGGCAACGACTTCCCGGGACCAATGGAAAGATACCCATCCTGATCGCCAACGCCGGCGCCGACGGACTTTCGGAGGAGATCTACTTCTTAGCACCGGCTGCGGCGCTGGAGCGGGGATACGCGGCCGTGACATACGAAGGACCAGGCCAAGGAGTCACACTGCACCGTGATGGCGTGCGGTTTCGACCAGACTGGGAGGTCGTGGCCACGGCGGTGCTTGATCATGTCGAAGCGGTGGCAACGGCACAACCCGAGCTGGAGCTGGACTTGGACCAGGTGGCCATTTGGGGGGCGTCGTTGGGTGGCTACCTAGCGCTGCGGGCGGCGGCCGGTGACGGACGGTTCAAGGCGTGCATTACCATCGATCCAGTACACGATCTGTGGGACTTTGCAACGACGCAGGTATCCAAGTCTTTCCTGGGGGCCTGGCAGCGCGGGTGGATCGGCGACGGTGCCGTCGACGCCGTCATCGCCCTCGTGATGCGCCTGGCCTTCCAAATGAAGTGGAACATCGGCGTCACTGGCACCATGTTCGGCGAGAGACGGCCTTCCCACATCCTGCGCGCCATGAAAGCGTACACGCTGCGACTTCCCCAAAGCGATAGCTTGCTGTCTCGGATTCGTTGTCCGGTGCTGGTGACAGGGGCGAGCAAATCGCTATATCTGGACGTGACCGAGCACACGACAACAGTATACAACGGGCTGACTGGGTTGAAGGAAGGCCAAGAAAAGCAACTGTGGGTGGCCGAAACGCCTGGTGAGGGTGGTCTTCAGGCCAAGGTGGGCTCTGTGGCTCTCTGCAATCAGCGCGTGTTTCGCTTTCTTGACCAGCAATTCGGGATTGTACGAGAAAGCCTTTGAATGCAGATCAAGAAGGACCAAGAACTGCGAGTCTGGTACTTGACTAGGAGGACCATTGACACAAATTGACGTTGTCGTCGATGTGATGACTAGGAATGGACCTGGTTCAAAGCTCGTGGTCTGGCATCTCTGGATGTTGCAAAGTGAAAGTTTGGGGACACGCGCTAGTCTGCTAGAAGATGGGGTTATTTCTAATGCGATTGGCTTGGTCGTTCCTTCCCATACCATACATACGGAATACTCGGTGGGAATTTGGGGAATTTGGCCGTCGTTCCTACCTACCTACCTTCATGACGGACAGAAACTGAGGGGTGGAGCACAAATATCATGGAAACCTGAGTTTTATTGTGGTTTTTTTTAACCCCTTTATGTACTTGGGCAGAAAAATGCAACCGACCGGTATCAAGCAAACAAAAAACCTGACCCAATTAAACAACACTATATCTGCGCCCCAGCAGCCGCCTGAGGTTGGTCATGATTTCCAGCAGTGGTGGTGCCTCACCGGCATGCGTCACACCAGCACCCTGTGCCCTCTCCTGCGACAAGATAATCTCGCGCACCGACACGGCTACGGGGTCGCTCATAAATGGCAGCCGGCAGTCGCGGTCCTCGGCGGGCGGGGAGGTGTTGCCGTCAGCCGGGACGATGACGCCAGCAGGGCTGATGCCGAGTGTGTTGCCAATGCGCAGCAGCATACCAGACATCATCTCCACCAAGACCTTGACTTGAATCGCCAGGTTGTTCTCGAGCTGAAAGTCGCCGAACTGCAGGCTCGGCAGCTGCAGCGGCGACCGCGATTCGGCCGTCGGCGTGATCTCGAGCGCCTGGTACAGCCGCGCAAACACGGCCCGGCAGCTCCGCAGGAGGTATACGTACGTCATGACCAGATTCACAACGAGGACGGGATCCACCCGTTGCGGCGGCGGCGGCGACGAGGCCGATGATGACGACGATGTCCTATACAAATCCATGTCCACCCTGTTGTTGTTGTGGTTGTTGTTGTTGATGTTAATGTTGTTGCCTGCATCACCATTCCTGGGTCTCGCCCATCCGCGCCACACGTTGCTGTCAAGGCTGCTCCCATTGCTCCCTCCATTGAGATGGGAGTTTCCACGATTGCCTTTCCCGTTGGCATGGCTAAACCCATTGCTGTCGCCGTGACTGCTGCCGTTCCTTTTATGACTTGGGCTTTCCGTTCGCTGCCGCTGTGACTCGGCGGCCACCGACATTGTCTTCAGTATATCCCAGAAGCGGGCGGACTGGTTGAGCACACGGTTGATGAAGCGCGACTGCTCAGCCGGTGGACACTCGTGTGGGGGCGGAGTGGGTGTTCCATCCAAGGGTGCTTGGGTTTCGATGATGTACTGGTCTTCGACAAGCTCGAGGCTAAGCTTTAGGAGGTCAATGTAGCAGCCCGGCGCCTGCAGGACATGTTGGTGCGGCTCGGCGCCATTTGTGCTTGGCAAGTGGACAGGGGCGTCGTGGTTTCTTGCGGCAGCCTCGACCGCCGATGATAGCGGTGCATCACCCAATGACCCTCCATTGTGCGACGGCCAACCCAGCATGTCGACCGCGCCACCGTTCATGCCCAGGTCGTCGTATATCCCCGACACTCGCTCGCTGCCCCCTCGCCCATCTCTACCGTTGACCCTGGCGTTTGCTTCGGTCCGTGGGGACGGATGGTGGCCCATCAGCAGCGCGAGGTCGTAGTCGTTCGCGTCGAAGGCAATATCGGCCATGGCAAAGTCCATTCCGTCGAGGCCCTATCGAGGTCGGCGAGTCAGTTCGTTCTCCGACAAATCATTCTCTTATCATGTCGTGATAGCTGAGCCATACTAGAGTGGTATTCTGATCGAGAAGCATGCAGTCCCTAGCATCGGCAGCATGTCTCGCCAACCCGTTTGTCTCTGATGTCACAATTTGTTTCGACGACCTTGCCCCTGTTGAAGGAGAAGCAAGGGGCTCTTGGTTTTCGTGATGTCTGCCGGGGGACGAGGGAGAAGGGAGGTGGGGTTGTGGTTGTGGTAGTGGCTGTGGCAGGCTCGAGGTTCTTTGCTGAGTCGTTCTTTCTCTCCCTTCAGGCGGCGGTGAGGGGCGGGCTTCGATCACAGCAGCTACACCTGCTCCTCTGGGCTCGCTGCTCCTTCCTTCCTGGTCGATGGAGTTGTTCTGTTGAGGGTGGTTGAGCCTGTTGCTGGGGTTGGAGGCTGGATTGGGCAGTGACAGCCTCTGGGAGGTGTGTTCGAAGGTGGTTGTGCAAGTGAGACGCGCTTTAGCGCAGCGCTCACACGGCTCCCCGAGGGAGTCGTCGCGTTGGCAGCCGAGCTTGAAGCTGCGACAGCGGTCGCAGGCAAAGCGGCGAGAAGCTCGGAGGTTTCCGCTGGTGGCGCTCAGCATCGTCGTTGCCATTTCAATCAAGGAACCGAGCGGCCTGCCAGTTAAGTCAGCCCGTCAAAGGGCTCAGATATAGTGAGAAATGGCATGCGCTGCCAAAACAGTTGCGCGATGGTGAGCTTCTGCAACCTCTGCGGCCTCTACAACCAGCACACATGGTCTTTGGTGTTTCGATGCCTGCCCCCGCATCCCTCTTCTGCCCCCCTTCCTTCCTTCCCCCATCTTTCAGCGAGAAGGAATGCGATTTGGCCAATGCCATTCGTTGTCCTCGATTCGCAATGCAATGGGTTGGGTTGTGTGATTGCGGGAGAAGCGCGTTCCCATTGGCTTGATACAACCCTAAAAACGCCACCAACGAATCACCTTTGACCCTGTCAAAGACGTTTTTCTAGGCACTTCCTTGTAACCCGACAACTCGCAAGCAAGTGTCCGTCGGGTATATGTACACTCGCTCCAAAGGTCCCAACTAGAGCGTCGAGGAATTTCTACATGCTAGAACCGATTAAAGACAGACTGGTCACTGGGTGGTGCACGGGCTAGGGGTCCTCGTTTACCACTCACTGGCACCTCGCGTAAAGATTCAGTGTTCCAGACAGCCTGGAACTAGATCTCGGGCCGCCGTTATAGTTTATTAAAGTAGAGTAGAATGCCATTATCTGTGCCCCATATAGCGGACGGGATGACGTTCATTCTTGGCATATACTAGGCCCTCTCCAGTAAGCCGGGGCGTGGGGTACTACTCTAGACAGACAGTTGAGCGGAGGCCTGATTCTTCTCCACAGTCTTTGCCTTGGTGTTTTGCAACTTGAACAAAAGTCCCATAATAACTTGGAAGGCTGTGGGCTTGCGTGGATTAGAAACACAAGAAAGACGCACAATTTTTAACTTGAGAGCTGAAGAATCTCACTCACAATCCACCCTGAACGGCAAAGGGTCTATGTTTGTTCTTGGATCTTTTTTGACATCGTGGTGGTGGAGTTGGAATGACCCTGACTGGTGACGCTGTGATGCGGTGTGAGGGGAACAACAGCCAAACAAGGTTGTCTTGCTGCTTGCATGTAAGACGGCGGCATTTTCGTTCCGCTTGCCTGCCCCGGGAATATGTCTCAGACGTGCTGGGGACCGTTACGCTATCCCAAAGTCAGATAAAGTCGAAGCTCCTAGTCAGCGGCCCTTGGGAAAAAATAATACCTACCTAGCCGTTACCATCACAATTATTGGCCCGCATGATGCCATCTGTAACCCAGGAACGTGTCCACGGGTAATGCCAGCTGCAAGTCAATTTGAGGGCATGCGGATGATGCCATCTGCAAGCTGGGTAGGTTTATACCGATGATGTGATAGCTGCGTTTCTGACCGGCTCCCTACATAGTAATTATTGGCTATGGTTCATCTGTGCGTCGGCTACTTTGCCTTATCTTTTCAGTGCCTCCTGTGCCGAACAAAGGATTGCCATGTTATAGTAGTATTGGTGGCTGACGGCCAGAATCCGATCTCTTGATTTCCGGCATCCAGACTTGCCTATGACTACAAAAGGCGCAAGCGGAGGATTCCATTGCTAATGAAGACACAGCCAATCAATCACGGTGAGGGCTGAAGTCTCTTGGTCGGAGTCGGAGATGTCTCCTACCACTCACTCGCCACCCTCGGGGTCAGGCTGAGCGTCGTGGCGGTTCTGCCCGGGCAGACATTTTTTGGTTCCCCCTATCGGAACTGCGAATTCTTTTTTTTTTTTTTTTCACCGGACGCCTTGGCTAATTCCATTCTATACTGTAGCTAATGTCAGTACTCTCCAAAAAAAATAAAAAATCGAACGGACAGCGTCTTGAATGAGCAATCCGCTTTCGTGTAGAATAGGCTTGGAAAGGGAGGAAGCCATAGTCCCTCACTCGTCAACAAGCACCCAAGGGAGACCTTGCAAAGGCTGTGACGAACCATGTATGTGCAACTAGAGTAACCAAGCCAGGACAGAACACTACCTCTTGGCCACTTTTGTCCAACATAGTCGAAAATAATTAAACATTAAGCCACATTACAATGCTTGACTCAAAGTGGCAACTTGATTATCCACATCACGTTATAGCGTTAGTGTTTATTACATTTACGTGCTCGGTGAGCGCTGTGACCATCTTTTTTTACCAATTCTCCTCTCACTCAAATTATGTCAATAACCTCAATATTTTCATCTCAAATATCTATGTTGTCGTTAGGGCTATCTCGTACCATCATACATCCTCCTCTCTCTTCATGTAATTGCCTTTACTTATATAAGTTGGCTAGCTCACTCAACGTAATTTCTCTTCAACAACAGACTCTTCTCAGGGAGCTTCAGAACTTCCGTCACAGCAACGCCCGTCCACTGCCGTTGCGTCCCAACCTGGCCACCCGCCACCGTGGCAGTAAACCCAGTCCCGCCAACACCACCGCCCAAGAAATACTCAAAGTAAATGTTCTTATGGAATGAGAAATGTCCATTGCTTGCCCCGTGAGGGAGACACCAAATCAAGCACAAAACCTGTGGCCCTGTCACTCAAACTCCCCGTGATGCCCTCACCTCCATACGTCTTCTCCCAGGTGAAAAAGTCTTGCGTGTCCGACGGCTCAGTAGACCGACTGGAAAACACGCTCTCACCGTCCTCGGCCAGAATCACCGACGGCACGCGCAGGCCCTTGTACAGCCACGACTCGAGCTCGAGAAACGTAAGCGCGTAGGGCCCGGCACGGAGGCGCACCAAGGTCAGGGCATCAAGGCAGGTGAGCCAGTTGAAAGCGCCCCAGAGGCGCTCGTGGCCCGCGATGCCAGACCAAGCCACGGGCTTGCCGTCGACCACGGCGTCGAACTGGGCCTCGGCCGCGGGGATCGGCTCGACCCAGTAGAAGTGCGGCACCGTCAGCGTCGAACTGTTCTTCGTGGTGGCTGATGATGCTGGCGGCCAGGTGCTGCCATCGGCGTAGCGCGGCGGTGCCAGGGACCGGGTCAGTGTCAGACTGCCCCGTGTCTTGGGCGTATCCCACACCACGCGAGCTTGATCCATTGCCTCGGAAACGTGCCACGCATAGCGGTAGCCGTCGCCTTTCCACTCGCCGCGCGTGCCAACGCCGGGACACGACTCGATAGTGGATTCGGTCGGGTAGTCGATCTGGACAAATCGAGGTTGGATTTTCCCCGACTCGGATGATGGCGGGAAGGCAATCTCGATGTACATGCGCAGATTTCCCGATCCGAGCAGCGAGTAGTTGGGGTCGCGGTAGAAGCCCAGGATGACGCCCGACAGCCCGTCGTCGGACACGGCGTCAAATTCCCACTGCTCGCCCGCCGTCTCGTTCATGGGCATAATCTTGGGCAGCTCAAAGTGGTCTGTCGGACTTGTCGAGAAGAAGACGGGCGCTCGGCCCTTGGACATCTCAAAGGCCGTGACATGGCTGATTTCGTACCCGTCTTCCTCTGCTGTTGTGGAATTTGACCGGAACACCGTCTGGTCTCGTTTCCAGTCTGCTCCTAGTAGCCAGTCTTGGGCCCAGTCTGCCGCCGCATCTTCGTTAGCAGTGGCCAGGCTTGGACATATGCTGGCAAAGTACACTAACAAACCGAGGGATATGAAGTGCCGAGAGTGATGCAGCATGATTTTCTTTGGCGGACTACTGAGTCAGTCAGACTGTGACGGGAGACACAAAAAGGGGGGAGGGGGCAGGTTAGTTTCTCTCAGCAACTACTTTGCCCCCCCCCCCCCCCCCCTCCGAACGGCCTATTAATTTATGCATAACATGGCGTGCCCTGGGCCCGACTCGGACCAAGTGACCACCCACAGCACAGCAACGACAACGAAAAGTGATTACAAATTTGACACCGGGCTTCCGAATCCTACTGCCTCCCGGGCTCGGCTCCGACTCCGGACACATGAAAATGGTTCATCAGCATGTTCTCGAATGTCCCGTACCGTCCATGTCAACGGCAAAACACAATATTTTATATTGCCATTTGTCAACTGTGAGTCTTTTCAGGGGTAATTACCTCTCTTGAGCTCCATTCCGGAGTACCATTATTGGTAATACAACCAGCATACAATCCAAAGCCCATCATGGCTTCCCATGCTGGCAACATCCCGAGAACCCACACCGCCATCCTGCAGCACGCCGGTGGTGCGCTCCGGGTCACTCACGATGTGCCCGTCCCCAAGCTGCAGCATGGATGGCTGCTGGTGCGCAACGCCGCCGTGGCACTCAACCCATGCGACTTCAAGATGGCCGCACGCTTCCCGACACCGGGGCTCCAGGACGGCGTCGACTTTGCCGGCACCGTCGTGGCCGTGGCCGCTGGTGCTGGCAGCTTCGCCATCGGGGACCGCGTGTTCGGCTGCGTCCCAAGCAACAAGCAAGACGACCCGGCGTCAGGTTCCTTTGCCCAGTACGTCAAGGTCGCGGCCATTTACGCCCTCCGCATGCCCGCCGGGATGACATTCGAGACGGCCATGGCACTGAGTCCTGCCTGCATCTCCACCGTGGCCCTGGCATTGCACCAGTCCTTCGGGCTGCCTGCCACGGCGGATGAGATTTCCGACAAAGAGAAGCGGCCTCCAGCAGACACCATCCTCGTGTACGGCGGCAGCAGCTCGGTCGGGCTCGTGGCCATCCAGATGCTCAAGCTGTGCGGCCACCGCGTGGTGACGACATGCTCCCCGCACAACTTCGCCCTGGTGAGGCAGTACGGCGCCGACGCCGTGTTCGACTACCACTCGCCGACGTGCGCCGCCGACATCCGGGCGTACACCAAGAACCGGCTGAAGCGCGTCATCGACCCGTTCGGCGAGGCCGCCACGCTGGTTCTTTGTCACGACGCCATTGGGCGCAGTGGCGGCACGTACTGCTCGCTCGAGCAGTACCGCGAGTCGCTGTGCAAGAGGCGAACGGTGCGCCATCGCCTTGTCATAGGGCCGGCCATCATCGGCCGAGGCGTCATTCTCCCGGAGCCGTATGGTGTGCCTCCTGATCCTGAGCTTCACGAGTGGTCCAAGCGGTTCTACCGCAGTTTGCAGAGACTTGTTGATGAGGAGAAGCTAAAGCCGCTGCCGGCACACGTGCTGCAACCGGCGGGGTTTGACACAATACTCGACGGGCTGGAATTGCTCAAGGCCAAGGGGGTATCGGGGAAAAAGCTAATTGTTTCCTTGGCGGTCTAGATAAACTGCTAATTACTTGTCTACTTTAAAATCATACACCAGTCTTGCTACAACCTGATCGGTCTTGGTAGTGGTGATGCTTGTCCGCGTAAAGCGTCTTTCCCCCTCGACTTCCTCAAATCCCCATGTCCCGTCTGTCGTCCACTCGCCCTTCTTATTCTCTACAATCTCACGGATAACCACCTCCTCTCCGCCAGTTTTCAAACGCTGCTGCAGTTCATCGTCTTCGAGCTCGGCAATTGGAACATAAGTTGTCCGAACAGACACAGTGCCAAATATGGGCACTGTTGACTCCCGGGCCTGGGAGTCAAGAACATACGAGTCCTCGCTGTTGAAGCCCCCTGGAGAAACTGTCTGCCTGACCTGGATGGTCGTGACTTGTTTTCCTGTCCCGTCTGCGTTTGTGTCAAGTGGAGCGAAACACCGGCAAAGGCCAGGATTTTCCGAAGAGGCCAAGACAATCCTTGCTGTGAAGTTGAAACTATTAATCCCTGACCACCCTTTCGCGTGTCACAATCCATACATCCAGGTAAAGAAAAAGGGGGTCAACGAACCGCTGCAAACGTCGCGTCAAAGTCGTCGGACAACCATTTGTTCTAATTAGTCGAGACGGGACGGGTCAGACCCATTCCAGACGAGCTGAGAGTATCGCACAGAGTCTTACCAGCACCCAAGTCCCCGACATATCGTGAATATTCGCGGATGGCGGAGCTGCCATTTGTCACAGTGACGTGATATCAGCAGCTTTAAAAAAAAAAAATAATAGGGGTGTTTATTTACTGCTAAATCCACTGTGCCAAACAGACACGGTTCCTGTAATTTGTATCAATTTAAATCCATAATTCTCGGCCGTTTTTTCCACTTTGTCTCAGCTTATTCCGCCGCCAGCGGCGGATAGATGCTCGAATCGGTGACTCCGGCGAAGTAATCGGACTCGGAGTCCGGTACATTGTCTGCGGGGCAGCAGCCCAGCGCTGATGATGTGCATGAGAATCGGGATCGCACCATGTAGCGCCGACGCAGACCGCGAAAGGTGGGGGGTAGCTCCCTCCCCCATTGGAGAATCTAGCATTTCCTGAGAATCTACCATGCTTCAAGACTCTATAACTAATGCGTGGTAATTAAGTCGTGGCACGATCCGACAGGTATTACGGTAATTAGGCACAGAGAGCATCTGATTTTGCTCGCAACCCCCCCAAAAACGCCTCCATCTTACACCACATACCACCCGTAATCATGACACTTCCTCTTATCTCCAGTTTAAATGCACAGTTTGTCGACTTACAAGAACAATACTTCATCTTGCGGCAGTCTCTCGCCCCGTTAAACCTCACCCGATGGCAGCTAGCGCGTCTGCTGTTGGACCAAGTCTGGCGGGACACATCTCTTCCAGCAAAACTCGGGCTGGCTCTCCTTGTCAGTATCCTCCTTCTTCTGGTGATGGACGGCTATCTCGTCCAGCCCTATTTTTTCTCGGTACGACGGCTCGGCATCCCCCGTCTCAAGCCGTCGTGGGGGAAGCACGCGTGGGACTACAAACCCATGCTCGACGAGGCGGCCGAGAAGTACTCACACAACCCGTGGTTCTTTTCGTACTCGGGCTTTGAGTTCGTCATATTCCCGTCAGCCTATGTCGACGAAATCCGCAGGTTGCCAGCGCGGACAGCGTCGCTGGTTGACTTTTTGACCACGGTGCAGTTTGGAGGCTGGCGGTTGATTGGCACCGACGACACGAGCAGCACACTCCACAAGACGGCAAGCACCGACCTCGCCCGCAGTGTGGCACCCTTGGGCCTTTCTCGCCAGGAGACGGCCCGTCGCGCGTGGGAGGCTGTTGCAGGGCCTGTCCGTGGCCAGTGGGCGACCGTATCCCTGATCTGGACGGTCCTGGACATCGTGGCCAGGACGGGAGCCACTGGGCTGGTCGGCGAGCCTCTCAGCCACGACAAACGCTGGCTGACTGCGGTCAAGCTTCTCCCCATCACTGTGGGCATCGGTGTCGTCTCCAGCAGCTATTTTCCACGACTTCTCCGTCCCTTGGTGGCTAACGTCTCCTACCTCCCCGCATTCCTGGTCCACCAGTACATGAGCTACCTTGTCCGCCCCACTGTTGAGAAAGCCCTGCAAGACTTTCAGAACAACAATAACAACAAAGGGTCCATAAAAAGCAAAGGCAAAACCACGTTTGTCCATCTGCTCATACAGCGATACAAGCCCGGCGAGCTCAGCGTCGACCAAGTCATCCGAGACGTCATCAACGCCTCGTTTGAGTCGACGCCCACAACGGCTGCCAGTCTGTACTGGATGCTGACCGAGCTGCTCATCCGGCCCGAGCTCGTTGAGGAGCTGCGCGGCGAGGTCCTCGGCGTGCTCGACAAGAACGGAAAGCTGCCGCAGACTCAGTTGACAGAGCTGCCAAAGTTGGACAGCTTCATCCGCGAGTCGGCCCGCGTCAACACCTTCCATTACTGTACGTATTAGTGCTTATTATGCCTTCACATTGCTTTAAAACAAATTTAAACTGAAAAACCCCCTCTTTCAAACGCAGTGGGCCTCAGTCGCATCCTGCGAGAAGCAATACAGCTCTCCATCGGACCCCGGCTCCCCAGGGGCACCATCGTCTGCGTGGACCAATACCACATCCACAGCTCGCCAGCACTCTACCCAGACCCGGAAGTGTTCGACGCCCTGCGTTTTTACCGCCTCCGCCAGCAGCCCGGACACGACACCCTCCATCAGTACGCCAGCAACGGACCTGAGCTGCTGACATGGGGCGACGGCCCCCAGGTGTGTCCTGGCCGCGTGTTTGCCGGCAACACCATCAAGATCCTGCTCGCCCACCTGTTTCTCGACTACGACATCCAGATGCCGGCCGGCAGTGGTGCGTACAAGCCGGAGAGGCTCTCGCTTCCAAACGGGTCGGTGCAGCCGGATTTGAGCGTCAAGTTCATGATTCGCAAGCGGAAGGTTTGAGATGGGAAATTGGGGATAATTTACTGGGGATTAATTAATATCGGGAGGAAGGCGGGTCAATTGAAGATTTAATTATTACCCTAAGGCTCGAGTGAAGTAATTACCTAGACTAGACTAGGCCATGCAAGATGGCCGCGGTCTCAGGTGCAGTATCCGAATCCGTAAACTAATTAGCGATCACATGAAATTGGTGCCTCAGTTTACGTCTCTGCCCTTTTAAGCATGTACTACGTAGGCAGCAATGCACAGAACGTTCCAGCAGACATGGGGGGCCTATGAAAAATGCAACAGCCTCATTTTCCTGCGAGGTTCTGTGTCTCGACCTCTTGGTTACCGCAAACCTAAAATCGGCATCTTTTTAACGGCCACTTGTATTGAAACAGTCTCATTACCTACCTGACCTACCCAATTTCTCCGAATGGCTTTGTATAAAATTCATCCTTTGCTATCACCAAAAACTATGCGGAGACTGTTTCACTTCAACGTAAATGGCCAGCGCTTAATTGGGCTTGCCCCCGCGCTAGCCCGGGAATCGGACCATCTTTGCATTCTACAAGGCGCAAGAGTTCCATTTATTGTGCGTGAAAACGCAGAGTTGTTAGGCAAGAAGTACACGTTGGTTTGTGAAGCTTTAGCAGAAAATTTCATGCACGGAGAAGTAGTACGAAACCTCGGCTTCGCTGATCGAGGGATCGTCCTTGTGTGATTGATGCGAGTTCGGGGTCAGGACCTCGGATGGCCAATTGGCAAATGTTCACCGCTTCAATCGCCAATTGAAGCTAGTAGTCGTTATCACTTCCTGTAGAGAAAAGGGGGGGGGGGGGAACACAATCAGACCCAATACGGTTATGAGTAAACGACAAAGGTTTATTACGAGTAGCTGCCATACCATGAGGTCCTGCCAAAGAGGTAACCATGGGGGCGTATTCCGTTGACGCCGTGACCCGTGACTCGTAGGGATTTTGGCTGACTATCTAGGTATGTAGGTAGCGTGCTATTGTTAGCGACCCTGCCAGGGCAAGAATGCCCCATTAAGGGACGCCAGAACTGGCGTGGAACGTACTGGGCAAGACAAGCTGCGGGAGGCCCAGGACGGTGCAAAATTTCCCGGATCATATGCAGACTCCAAGAACAAACGTCTTTTGCTTCATGGTAGAGTATGTGTGTGTGTGTGTGTGTGTGTGTGTGTGTGTGTGTGTGTGTGTGTGTGTGTGTGTGTGTGCATGCAATTCAAACAGTCAGATGTAGGTACATGTAGTAAGAAACTTACTTGGACCCCGGAACTGGAACTTCATCGCGATAGATTCCTCCAGGCCGGCCTAGAGGCAGGACCACAAATTTGTAACCGGTGTCTGGCTTGAGAATACGGTCGCGAACCTAAGAGTAGTAGACCACCTCGCCGAGCGAGCCCTTTGTTTCGCTGGTCCTCTGTGATATCGGATGCCAGGCCCCTGATGATGAATTTTTGTGTCAGCGGACAAGTTTTGCGCAGAGTTCCGGTCGTCGGGGCACTTACCAGCGCCGGGTCATGAAGGGACTGGTGTGCGGCGCATGTCCAAATTTGGCCTGGAAGTCGTGGCGGAACTGATCGTACGGATGGTATCCATCGTAGGAGTTGGGCCAGTAGTCTAAATGGACTTTGAGTGCACTGGTTAGTAGTCGGGCCAGTGGATTGTCCAGTCTTAAAACCATTCCGCCTCGAATGACAGCCTCAGGACGTTGAGGTGTGCAATAAATCCCCAAGAACGTTGACAAACTCGTCCACCATCTTCTGCTTGCCTTTCTCTTTTTCATGGGAAACCAATCGTGGGGGTGATGATGTTGCTTGGTCTTCCGCTTCCTGTCGCCAAAGTCACCTGTTTTGCTTCTGGCAGGGTGATGGGCTGCTCACGAGGGCTTTGGGAAGCAGCGACAAAGATCAAGCAGCTTGCGGAGGTTCACTGGGCTCGAATCGGAACCGAACGAATTCGCCTTCCGTGAAGACGATATGCTGATATACCACGCGCTTCTCCCAATTATGGGACCAGCGTTTGCCGACAAAGCATTCATCACTGGGTTCAAAGACCCCGAAGAAATCTACGAATGAGGCGTCCCGCCAAACTCCGACCGCCTCCGGTTACCGTGGAAACCGGAATGGCAAAAACAACCTGTGTTCCGCAATGTTGAAGATTCGAAAGATGGCATATGGATAGTTTACAACAAGGGCCCTTACGTATCAGAAAGAACGCGGCTACTTGATCCGCCTTGGGGTGGTCCATTGGGCCAGCTAAGATCTTGGAGTGGTACGACCTTTGCCGCGAATCAGGAAAGAAGCTGAACGGTGAGTTATTTCGACTGAAACATATCCGGCTACAATTCTCATACAGAAGCCCTCATACTGGTAGTAGCTTTAGATCTTGTCGATAATACTACCTAAGATGGAGTAGTTGGTCACTTGTAGACATGTCAAGAGTTGAGGCGACGGGTCAGTGATGGACCACGTTATAGGAAGGGAAGCAGGATCAAGACTCTTTCCAACACTATCCTCCCTAACGAAATGAGACCTCCTCGCCTATTTACGAGCAGCAGCCGCAGCCTCCTCCTTGTCAGCGGCCAACATGTTCCGTATGGCTGGCCTATTGATGCAGCGGTCCCACCAAGCACTCACAGCTTTGCGACTGAGGATGACGTCCCCATACCCGCACGCGAAAAGTCTCTGGATCAGCGGAATATAGTAGATGTCCGTCAGAGTGAAGTCGTTTCCAGCCATGTAGTCTTTGTGTTGCAAAAGCCGTTCTGCCACGTCGAAAAACAAGTTGACCGACCGCAGGGCATCCGCGACGACGACCTCATCGGGAGGTAGCCCCATGAACCTTTTGACGAATTTCTCAAATCCAATTCGACCGGCAGGCTCGGCGAAGTAGAGCATTTCTGCCGACTGGGCCTGGTCAAACAGCGCCGCAGCTTCGAGGTCGGAGGAGTCGTCGTCCGAGGGTACAAGTGGGAACGAGTATTTTTTGGCGAGGTATTTGCAGATGGCGCGACTCTCGTAGAGAGTGAATCCCTCTGGGAAAGTGACGACGGGGATTTTACCCCACGGGTGACGTTTCATGTTTTCTTCGGACTGGGTGCATGCAGCGGCGTCAGCGATAATTATACACAATCCTCCCATTGCAAGAAAACGGTTCATCCACCTTCTGTTCCCTTTTTTGCAGGTTGAGAAGCACGAGTTCGTAATCCGTGAAGCCGCCTTCAGCGAGAGTCAGGCGGACACGATCGGTGTTGGTCGAACCGCGAGAGCCATACAGAGTAAAAGCCGGCATTTTCGAGCTGTGCAGCAGTTTCGACACGAATCCAGGGCGGCTGTTCGTGATGAGCTTGGACATTGATAATTATGTGCAAGTACTCCCGTCTTTCGAGAGAGAGAGATCACTCGGTACTTATATAAGTCGATCAAGACGATTTGGCCTCGGAACGGAGCTATGACCATCGCGTTAGTCGCAGGAATGTGGATTGTCCTGGTAATTACTAAAAGTCTAGAAGGACAACACGTATGTACCTTATGGTTGGTGGGTTCGCTTTTGCTACCCAATCGAGCTAGCGCTGACGCCTGCCTCCTCATACCGCACAGGGCATGGTTTTCGGCCAGCGAATTAGAGTCTCGTGTTGTGGGACTAGCGTTCGGCTCAATCAACAGTGGCCCGCTACGGGTAGGGGAAAAAGGCCCCCCCCCCCCCCCTCTTAGCGTGCGACACCTCAACAACAAACACACTTGACACTAAGCGACACCGACTCGCCTGCCTCTTGGTCCCCCGGTGATGAATCAAGGTGCATCACTTGATTCGTCTGCTCGGATTTCTTGCTTGTTACGAGTCTTTCTCTTCTGGTCTGTATCAGGGTGTTGCGCGACAAGCGTGAATGTCCCAACCCCCGCCAACAACGATGGCCGGAAGCCTTGTCGCCCGCAAACGGAACATTCAAGGTAGAACCAAGGTGAAAACTGGCTGTGCAACCTGCAGGTCAGTCTCAAATCCCATCACCGGTCTAAACCCCCCAAGACTGAGAATTTAGACGGGAGCTCAGCTCTGCAGTGATTGTGTGCTCACATTCTTAGCAAACTTGAATAGAATAAGGAAGGTCAAATGCGACGAGAACAAGCCATTTTGCCAAAAATGTGTCGACACTGGTCGTACTTGTGACGGCTACGAGTCTCCCTTTAGATATTTTACCAGTCAACCCATCAACAATAACGCTCATCATGCTGGCGGCATCAAGTCAGGCGCTGGTTTATTACAACCCATCCGGCCCACCTTGACCTTGACTGAGATCGCCCCTCAGGACATCGATCTCCTCAATCGTTACTTCTCAACCAAGACCATGTTTGACGTCAAGCTGGGCTGTGATGAGGAAGCCAGGCAAGTCCTCCAAGCCAGCTTGACTGATGCGCCGATACGACACGCAGTCTCATCTCTCCGAGCTCTCCGGGAAGATCTCGAGACGTCGTCCCGAGACGTTGTTGCAGCCTCTGTCGCACAGCACCAGACCCTGAGCTACCATGACTATGGCCTCCAGCAATACTGTATGGCTTTAAGGGGTCTCGCGTCCAACTTGTCGTCTCCGGGCCCCAACCCCAACGGGTTGAAGTCGGCATTGCTTTGCTGTCAGATCTTCATCAGCATTGAGGAGGTGCGGGGGAATTACGCTGCCATGGCCCAGCATATCATTCAAGGACTCGGGATCATGCGTGAGCATCGGGCAAGGCCAAATTTTGTTGCCACGGATAATAAATGGGTGGTGCCAGCAGCACACAATGACGGGCAGCTGCCCTTGCTCGATGTTTTCATCATCAAGCTGTTCGCTGCACCATGCAAGTTCGCGGAGCCTCCTCCGGCAACAGCAACAGCCGATACAAGCCAACAGCCTGTTGTTGCATCTCGCCATTATCTTCGTACGATTGCACCCGACATGCGGACAGAGCTTACAAGGATCGCTGCATCGACGCTTGAGTTTCTTGGTAAAGTGTCGAATGTCGAATCGGCAAGAAACGCTCTTGGTCTACTACAATCCGAGAAAGCATCTCTGCTGGACTCGTTGGAATCGTGGCTCATTGGTCTTGAACTCGTTCATACGACGAAGATCAGACCTCTTGGGGGTCCTGAGCCTATTTCAGTGTCTTTCATGCGCTTCTTCCATCAGACATTGAAAATCGTTCTCTTGGGGGCACTAGACTCGCCGCCGGATCTTGATAGCGAGCTGCGGACCGAGAATGACCAATTGCAAGGCGTAGCTAGCAATGTGGGTGAAAGATTAAAAGCCTATTACAGAACGTGCAGTGGGACTGGAAGTGGTCGAGGGGACAATCAATTGAATCCGCGGACTTCATAGCTAGGTACCGTAGGTAGCTAGTCGAGCGGGAGAAGGCCGGCGGCACTACCGAACGCTGTTGGACAGAGACTTTGCTGCGCACATCTCTTCACATTCTGAATGCCGAAGTGAGAATGTTCTTTGTTAATAACAAAAGGAGGAACATAAAAGTGACTGTCCAAGACAGAATAGACTTGGTTCTGGGTCTCACTCATGTATCACACTCTCACACCCCCTACCCCCCTCAATTAATTACATCACATAATTAGTGCATTTCAAGGTAAGGCAAGTAAAGAGAGAAAAAATTGCATGCGGCTTCCGTTTGCAGGATGCAGACCGAACAAACCAATCATCGGCTGACTCTGTCTCTGAATCGGCCCGTCCCACCACACCGACCATGGTGGGGTGGTGTCCGACCTCGCAGTCGACTGGCAGCAACCACTGCTCGTTCACCTGTTAATTCTCGTTGGCGGGGCTCAAGCTCTCCGTCGCCCATGCAGCGTCTGTGAGGGAATACGTACGTGCCTGGACACCACTTCCCACGCTGTAAGACGCGTCGGCGAGGTCGACGATTGTGTGTGTTTTGAGAAGGTTCATGGTCGACAGGTATTGGGTACGAAAGTATTGTGGGCTGTTGGTCGAGCGGAAAGCCTGCAGCTCGCGGGGGTGCGAGTGTTCCATGGCACAGGGTGCCTGAGGCTGCTCCGGGTGTGGGCATTACAAGAATGGACTGCCTGGCAGGCTGGGATAAAAATGAAACAAACTCCTCTGTTAGTCAGGGATCAATACCATGAGACCAAATACAGGTAATAGCTTTCCCCTCAAGCTACTCATTGGAGAGAGACAGAATGGGCGGCGTGCAGAGGGGCTGGCCGTTGCCCGAATCATCACCAAATACCTCCTGTAACAGGGGTCAGAGGCCCCTAAAAAGGGCTGTGAGTTGGGTGAGTGTTGTTAGTACCTTACCCTTCCAATATCCCCAACCCCGCACATAATTAGTGTAGGTAGACAGGCACACCGCCAAACATGTCCCACCAACCTACCGAAAAAATAGGTAGGTAATAAATAGCATGGCAGCCCCTTCTCACAACCACGTCAACTACCAAGCGCGTCTTGATTATATCCAGCGACTACTAGGAGACCATTTCGGTCTCTCTAGCAAGGTAACCAATCCACAAAGTTCCAACCACCACATACATGTAGATGGAGGGCCCAAAATGGAGAGCCTCATCAAGATTCATCAAGCTGAGTCTCCGCACATTCTCCATTGCCCCTAACCCAAGCCAGTTTCCTCGCTTCCCTGTATCGGCTACTAATTTCCATCGGCGCTGGTGGCGAACAGGACGTGGCTGATACAAAGATCACACCGATCCAATACGAAGCCGACTTCCCCTTCAAATACAACAAACTTTGTCTACCGCCTCTCACTCTCCGCCGAGGTCTCGGGTGGTCCTCAAAATGGCGAGTCGGCACCCAGAGTTGAGCAGCCGGGTTGCGTCCCAATCCCAGCGGGTTCTAGGGAGTTTATAATGCGGCTCAGCAACCCGGATGCCGAGGGGATGCACCAAGAGACACGCGTGCAGAACGAAGTCGCCATCCTCACTCTCGCCTCGGCAGCTCTCCGCCACATCGAGCCCAACATCGTCCCCCGCGTCTTCGGCTGGGGCGCTGCCAGCCAAGGGCGTTTGGGCTGGATCTTGCAGGACCTAATGCCCGGGGTGCCCCTTGATGACGTCTTCAGCCCAACCGTGCCTCTGGAGCAGAAAAGGGAGGTCCTGGGGCAGATGGCGGGAATTCTAAGTCTAGAGGCACCGCAGGATAACCCGCTTCCCCAGAGAATCGAGGGCTGGGGAGGTTTGACGTTTGATGGTAGCGGTGCCATCATCAGTGCGCCGATGCCTAGCGTCGGCGCTGGACCGTGGTCTTCTCTCGAAGAATCCTACCGAGGCCGTCTTAAAGCGGCACTCGACAAGGCAGATAAGAATCCATATTTGCAGGGATGGCGCCCCAACGGTATCAGAGAGCGTGTGGATGATTTCATCAAGCGTGGCCTGCCAATGCAGTTCTCCAAGTTCCCATCTCGCCAAGACAAGGCTATCATACACGCAGATTTCAGTACGTTTTTTCCTTCTGTACTTCACCCCTCACGTCCCCAGCACTAACATGGAGATAAAGCCTCCGACAACCTCCTTTACGACCCCTCGACAGGCCGTGTAACAGCGCTCCTCGATTACGACTTCAGCACCATCCTTCACCCTGCCTACGAGTTCTTCCGCTCCTTTGCCCCCAACGGCGGTCGATTTACTGGCTGGATGGCCGACACGGATCCAGAGGGGCAAGAGTTGGCAGCGTTTCGGATGGCCAAGCTGACCGGCCAGTTCCCTTCGCCTCTTCCAGCCCCAGTGGCAACCCCAGGGGTCGATTGGGAACTCGCCCAGGCGTGGGAGGATGAGCTGCAGAAACAGAATGTCAAGCGGCCGAGCACCATTCAGGGTATCGACAAGCTCGCTGATGTCGACGAGCTCTTGGGCTCTCTAAGACCTTGGAGGTTGATCAATCAAGATTTTTTGCGAATGAACACGGACGAGGACCAGAGAATGGCGCTCAGGCGTATGGCTGAAGAGCAGCTTGTGGCCGTATTGGACCATATTGGGTTCTAGTGTTACATGGAAGAAATTGCAATAAAGAATAAGGGAAATGGAGGAATGGAATTTGTTGGACTCGGAAAAGCGCAATCAACCGCGCTGTAAAACTAGTTGTAGGTAATATAATTATATGCACTTGGCAATCATGGCCTATCACCTTCTGAAGGTGGGCAGTTGGAGTTTTTAGCACAGCTTGTAATTTGGTAGCCGATGCACGTGGAGTAAGTTGTGACCCTGCTCCAAGCGTTGCTTTTCGGTAATTAGAATTTCACCAGGGCCAGATTGACGTCTGAGTTATCACTGCTGCCATATTACCAATATCTTGAATAATTAGTCTTCTCCTCAGGAACGAACTAATATTCAATGGAAAGTTGTTCCACGAAAGGGGGGGGGGGACAATAAATGAGCTTAGCTAAAGAGACCTTTGTGTTCAAATTGTTGTGGGAGTGGAAGAGTTCCGAGGGGCTCTGTCTGGGAGAGTTTCTGAACAGAACAAGAGCCCCTTCATTAAAGATCCGCTTCCTGTTAGCTCGACAACAATGGGGCAGCTGCGGTGCCGGTACTTTACGGTCTCAAACTTGGGGTGGATTAGAGCTAGAGTAGTAGTATTGACTGAGGAGTTGGCAAACTTGGACGAAAACAAACCTGCACCAAAAAGAAAAAACACAAACCCTTTAGTCTAAACCAAATACGCTACGATGAATCCCAGCACGCCAATAAAAGCAAAATCTGGTCAGGGTAGGAAGCGTGATGTTAGCCCAAAGTCTCAGCAACAAAGCATGTGTGGTGCAGTCTTACAAATAAACATCCGGATCGAGTCGTGAACTGCCCATTCATGTGGCCATTGGGTCATCATCAGCCAGGCGCCTTTATGCTCTTCTGTTTTGGCTTTTGCTTCGAATCCCATGTCCTTTAGACTCAGCGGCATTTCCTTCTGTGGAGCGGGATCATGATCCTGGCCAATCTCAGATGAATCCGACTCAAGATTTGGGTCTTGTGTCTCCGTAGGTGTGTTACTGTCTTTGGCGGTATTATTATCCGCTGGTAATAAATTCAGGAGCCTGGACTCATTGTGAGGCTTCCAGAACAGCACCACCTCCCGCAGCGAAAGCCTCCGCTTCTTTGGGCCTCGCATACGGAATGCTACTACGTTTGTGACGCCGACCCTTGCCTGCGAGGAGCTGACAAAGCCCGAACCATCATCGGGTGCAGTTGCGACCCCTTCGCATCCCCGGCCGTCAAACGAGAGGAAGAAGAATGCCCGGGGATTGGCCCCGTGCCGGAGCCATAGCTCCATGACGTCGGCCACCAAGTCCTGCCACTCGTAGTGGAATCCGGTTGCCACGCTCCAGTGGCGCTGGCTCCGCGGGGTGGTCTCGGTTTCCTCAAACGGGATGAGTTCCAGCAAGACAGCGTGCCACAAGGGCAGCCCATGCATTATCTCAGTCCCACGCGGGAATACCATGCGTCCGTCGAGGTTGTGATAAGCAAACACGGTCTCCATGACCCTGAACGTAAACCGCGAACACTGGTCCCCGTAAAAGACGGATGTGGCGCTCCGTAGGACGCGAAATCGCCGCGTGTCGTCGACCAGGATCGTGGTTTTGCGGAAGAGCCAGTCGATAAACTCGTGCAGACCCAAGGAAGCACAATTGTCGATAAGACTCCAGTATTGGTCTCGGGCGTCTTCAGGGGTTTCAAGAAGGCGTCGGGAGATGCTGATCGAGGGTGTCCACCGTCTATCGAGAGCTTGGTCGATGAAAAGAAGGATGTGAAAGAGGTCCTCCCATTCATCCCCAAGCTTCAGCTGCCTTAATCTGCAGACAAATGCAGTGGAGCGCGTGTTGTTGTTCTTTTTGTTCGAGCTCAATTCCTCGCCGACACTTTCACAATCGTCACCGTCGACTTGGGCTATTAATACTGACGGGTCCGGAGCTGACTTGCCACGAAGGAAGGAAAGGAGTGATAGCCCCTGAAGGTTTTCCGTCTCGGCCCATTTCATGTCCACCAGGTATGTCCAAGCCATGATCACCGTGGCTCGGTGGTCGTCGATGGCATGCAGGCTCGAATCCGAGCGGCGACTGAAATAACCGTGAAGAAATTCCGGGACAGACCTGTGCATGAATTTGACATGCTCGTTGTTGACAATGTCAATCAGCCCATTGCATCGCGCCCGCACGGCGGTGCAGACTGCCTTCGTGATTTCGTCATCGCTCATCCCATCTTGGAACCACTCCTCTTTCTCGATATCAAACTCTTCCATGTTGACGTCTTCTTGCATCAACACCCCTCTATCGATGGCCCGCAGAACAAGAAACGAGCCCAAGGCCGAGAGGTCAAAGTCTACCACCCCGTGGAAGGGCGCTTCGTCAAAGAGGACGTATTCCGGGCCCCTGTCTTCAGGGGACAACAACGTGCCTGTCGCTCTGAGCAGCGTGGCAAGGAGCACCTCGGGCCCGTCCCGGAAACTCTTATTGATACCGCCCATGATCCGCTCCAGCAGAGTATTCAAGTCTTCTGGCGTCTCAGAAACGATCTTTTGGAGGCGGTGGATCGGGATACCATCGTCCAGGCCATCTCCGAGGTCCTTCAGAACCAGCGCCACGTAGAGAAAGACGCCGTCTGCAGCCTGCCTGATCTTTTGGATCAGCTCCTGGCACTCTTTGGGACTCTTCCGCTGGTGCATTTGGAACTTGGGGTGGTTCTCGAGTTGCCGTTCAACGAAGAGCTCAATGTCCCCCTCTGTCAGCCGGTGCAAAGTGAAGCGTTTTGTCTCGTCCAGCATCTGCATAAACGGCTCCTGGGTCCGACTTGACACGCAAATCTTGACGCGGCCGCCCGAGTTGGCGGTCCACTGGCAAAGCTTCTGGACGAGTTCTCTGTGTGTTTGATCGATCTTGGTGTTGTCAAACTCGTCCAAGCCGTCGATGAAAAGACAGATTCGGATTCCCCCAAGATCTTCTTCGCTGCCAGCGATGGAAGACGTGCCGGACACCCCGACGAGCCGCGAGAATGCCGCCATGATTTCATCCGAATCCAGTTCAGCACCAGCATGCCTCTGAAGGCCCTTGACGAGCCTGTCCCGGGTCGCTTGAGAGAAGATGGCCCTGGAGAGCGTCGGAATCTTGCAGAGCACCTGGTAAAGCAGTCCCCGGATAAGGCCCTTCATGTTCCTCTGCTCCTGGACGACGCCGACGCGCCAGAAAAAGAACTTGGCAAACAGCAGCTCGTCGCCGTCGTCGCCCCCGGCCCACTTGGTGAGCAGCTCCCTGGTAGTGGGGTGACGGCAGAGGTATTTCATCAGGGTCGACTTGCCCGATCCTGGTTTGCCGCAGATGTGGAAGATTCCGTCACCATACTCGAGCCAGTCGGGAAAGGTCGTTGCTAGCCGCGGCTCTTTCTTGAAGGCCACTTCTGGTTCGGTGAATATCCACTCAAAGGTTCCCTCGCCTTGCGTGACTACTTCTTCAAAGCGAGTCCCGAGGTTTGGGAAATCAAGCAGTTGCAGGATCACTCGGTCCGCCACAACCAGCCTGATTTCTTCTAGACATGCGGTTGCGCCGGTGTCCGCCAAGCTCTCGTCCGTGCTGCTCTGAAAAGCAACATCCAGCCGGGCATTGACCCGATACAGAGTTGTCGAAATTTCGCAGTTCGTCTTGCTGATAGCCTTGAGCTGCCGCAAGGTAGCCTCGACGTCGGTTCTACCGGGTTGTTCCTCACTCAGTATTCGACTTCTGAAAAGAAAAATTGAAAAAAAAAAAAAAAAAAAAAAAAAAAAAAAAAAAAAAAAAAAAAATTTTAAAAAAAAAAAAAAAAATAAAAAAAAAACCAAAAAAACCAAAAAAAAAAAAAAAAACACCAAAAACAAAAAAAAAAAAAACACAAAAACAAAAAAAAAAAGAGTGTATATTTCAAGAAAACACAACC
>JAPDFK010000273.1:0-65302 GCA_027569635.1 Lasiosphaeriaceae sp. G1095 | reverse complement strand
ACACATAAACACACAACACACTTCTCACCCCCCCCCCCACCCCACAACCCCGCACGCCACCCCCCCCCACCCCCGCACACCCAAATATTATACTAGGCCGGGAGTTGAAAAAAAACAAACCCCCACACCCCCCACCACTAAAAATTCCCCCCCCCCCCCCCCCCCCCCCCCCCCCCCCCAACGATTAACCCCAACACAGCAAATCAAACACACAAAAAAGTTCATCTACTCGTCATCATATTGTGTAGTAGCAGCTTCCCTCAAGACATTGTGATGTATGTCCAGTAGTTCGTTCGCTTTGTCCCCGTCATCCCTATGTCCCTGTTCACATAATGAAGCAAGGCCTGCGACCAAATTTGTCCGGCAGCGACCATGGTGCCGACTTCTAGTCGGAGGCCGCCGCCTCGTTGTCCTCAATAACAGCGGCGAGGCTGCTTGTCTTTGCGTGCGAGCGCAGCTCGGAAAAGTAGTCACCCGTGCTGACGCTTTTTTCCATGCCCGCCGCTACAAGCGCAATGAGCGCGGCACCGACACCGGATCCATCCTTTGCAACTCCGATGCGGATGCGCTTTGCGCCTGCTTCACCGACACCATCAATAATGCGTAGAGCATCGTATATCATATCTCTGAAGTACGGGTAATGCTCAACAAGACTTCCGTCAACGCCAATATCGACGGGATCGTCCTCGGAAGCCGTCAGCTTCCCTGTTTGCAGCACAACAGCACCGATGGCAACCGCCGCTAACCGAGCGGCACGGCGCGCGACAGCTCCAGCGACAGCCTTGAAGGCCTCGGCATCATCGTGTGCGGGCGAATGGATGTGCAGGGTAGATTCGAGCTCTTGGCGGAGGACAGACAGCTCCGGGGTATTATCGGCCGCGGCAACAGACATGATGGCGGTGTCAATGCCCCATTCGGTGTAAATGCTGGAATCTGCCGCGATGTTGGTCGTCGACTTCCAATCATTGGAGCTGGAATTTTCGTCCTTGAAGAATGACACCTTGGGGTCCTTAAGCAAGTCCAGAATCGCCAGGCGCAGGATTTCGCCGAGGAACATGCCCGAGACGCGCTTCTCGTACATCTGAATGCCAGGGTTTACGCTCGACTTGTCCAATTGAATATCCCACGACGTGTTGGGAAGGACATTGAGCTGGTTGTCAAACGAGCCCCACTCTGTGTTGATCACCATGTCGCCGGTCGACTTATCGTATTCGCCTGTCAAGGGCTTCTTGAGATTCTCAAGCTTCTCAACATATGCTCCATTGGTGCCGGTGCCGAAGATAGCGCCGAGAACGGCGCCCGTCTTGCCCGGCGAAGTGTAAGAACGAGCCATAAGCGTTCCCACGGTGTCGTTGACAAGTGCTGCCACCTTTACGGGAAGGTGAAGTCTGTCAATCTCGATCTGCAGAAGCGCACACACATCTTTGCCGATTGCATCTGGGATATCAAAGCCCTTCGTCCATCTTATGAGAGTGCCTTTGTTGATCCCAATCTGCTGCACGGGGAAGCTAAAGGTGAATCCCAGACGGAACACGTTTTCGTCCCTGAAGCCATCCGGAGAGCTGACGGTCAAACGCCGCCGCACATGTGCCTCGAAATGCTCTTCATGGTGAGTCTTGAGGAAGAGCTCAACCTGTTTGGCTAGGAAGGCGAAGAGCTCTTGCGCCGTCTTTGCCACCATGAGCTCCTTGGGAATCGCAACTTTTGTGTATGTAAGGTTGAACGTTGTGTCACCATTGAGCTGGATCGAGCAAACACGGAAGTTTGTCCCGCCAAGATCCACGGCCATGTAGAGACCCTGTACCACAACCCGAGGTTAGCTGGCGATTGGAGGACATTGCCAAGACTGGGAATGTATAGTACTGACCTTCTCGGTGCCATTGGGTACCCCTGTCACGTATGTGGGAATCTGGCTCATGCTGGTGCCATCCTTTTCGAGACCCTCGCCTGTCGGCTTTGTCAGGCTCGCGTTCTGCGGACTCGACTTGGAGGGGTGGAATTAGGATTGGGACCGAGGCTTTAGAACCTACCCATCTGGCGGAGGAACTCCTTCACCCCCTTGTTGACATCTTCGTCTGTGTAATCAAACTTGGCGACGATGCTCTTCGTCTGAGCTTCGAGAGCCATGGCGATAGGTCGCGAGACTGGCGCGACGATAGGAAAAGGGAGTGGAATTTTACAGACTTGAGAACCTAGGATTGTGAGGAGGGTGGAGGAAAGTAGGTAGTTCGGAGGAATGAATGGCCAGTTAAAATATCGGCGTAATAAAGCTTTGCGTCACGGAGGAAAAACTGAAGAATCTGGGAAGACAAAAGGTTAGATATAGCCCTGGGATAATAGATCAGGTCGGTTGGTTCACTTCTTGAGGGAGGAGTTGGGCCGTTGGGGGGGGGGGGGGGGGATGGAAGGGCAAGTGCGGCGGGGTATCAAAAAAAACGGGCTGCCCATTTTCAGACCCGGGAAGGACTTACAAAGACGAGGATCAGGAGATTGAAAGAGGGTGATGAGAGCAGCTTGTAGAATGCATCTATGCGCGAATTGGAGGTGTTTTGGGCATCAGCAGTAGCAGCGTGTGAGATGAGAGGGACGTTTTGTCGGCCCGTAGGTAACGCGCGAAAATGACGGTAAGCGGGGTATGCACCAAGGTCCAAGAACCTGGAGAGTTGGGCGGGGATCCCACTCGGGGCTTCTCTGGCTTCTAACCAGGTATTCTAGGTAGCCAGGTGGGGGAGCTGAAACGGCCCGGATCTTAACCCAATGAAGTCATCAAATGGGAGACCCCTTCCGGGCTGCGGCTTCCGTTGCAGAATCACAGAACGGCAGTCTCTGAGATTCTCTTCTAAGATTTAGTCTTCGAAAAGAACCGGGACAGCGAGTTAAATCGCGCAGCTCGGGCTCGAGACTGTAACTGCAAGGTAACCACGGCGGAAGGTCGGCCAAAACTGAGCAATTGGGCCGTTGGCGATGTCCCAATCTACACCTCCTTGAAGGTTGCGATTGCGGGTCCGGACGGGATCGATATTCAGAGGACCCGGCCACGGGCTCGTCACCTCCTGCAAGTAGGGCCAGGGAACCTTTGCCTGATTCTTGTGTGCGCTTCACAAGGACCCTCAGCCCATGAAATCGTGCGCGTTTTCTCGCTCGCATTTGCCAACTGCCACCAAACAAGCCTGCGCTCCAATCACACCAGGAAGAACCCCGGACAGAAATTAAACCTTTCGGTCAGGTGTTCTGCATCAAGTTGCTCCACAACGCAGTCGAGAACATGGGGACTAACTCCCTTTCTTTTTTTTTTTTTTTTTTTTTTTTTTGTCGTGTCGACTTTTATCAGGTGTTTTCTGTTTCTGTATGTGTGGGTGATCTTTGCCTGACGACCTTCTGGACGGAGCCGGCGACGTTTTTATCAAAGGGAGCGCCCTACCACTGAGCTACACCGGCTTCTTCTGTTTGTTGAAATACCTATGCACGACGTGGAAAATGTTCTATATATAGGTACAAACACAGAACTCGCGAGGCTTTTAGAACTAGTTGGAGTGGGGGGAGGGTCAGCACAGTGTGGGATACATCGAGGACTTCAAGGCATCAAGTCCATGAAAGACAATGGGAGATGGTTACTCTCCTACGACCGACACGATTGTGTGTAAATCAGATATAGAAAGAAGTTATGTTTTATTATTCTGCTTCTTATCAAGTATGAGCAATGGTGAACTGTTGATCTTGCTGCCGGTGTGGTCTGCGCTATCCGGAGTTTACATCACATATTTACCACTGGTGAAGTATCAACCGGCACACTCGGCAATGCCCGGTATGCTCATAGAGAACCCAGGCCGAGTTTAGACTCGTGAACTCGACATGGCCATACTCGGGGTCGCCCCTTTTCCTGAGGGATATCGCAACACCATCCACCACTGGTGAAACTCACTTCTCGAGCCCGTGTTATCTCATATATATGCACTCAAGATCGGCATCATGATATGTATCACTGATAAACTCTAGCAGTCAAGGATCACGGGTATCTTGTTCTTTTCTTTAAGCATGCCGAGCTGAATCACCACTCTCCACCTCAATTTTAACAGGCTATCATTTCGTCTGCCCTTAAATTACCTTCTCTCCTTCAGGGCATTTCTAAACTACACTGCCCGTTTTTGTCTTGGAAACCCAGTTCTTATTACAGAAAAATTATGTAGAGGTTTCTGTTTCCTACTTTCCTCGTCCAAAGCGGAAAACCTGCCCTGAAATATAACAGGCACTAATATCAGCCTCTCGAGCTTCGCCCGCAAACCCCAGCAGACAAAGTTGAGACATTCCGAGATGGGAAGTTGACTGACAGGACTGTTCACCAACAGATAGCCAAGTACTTCATCCACTCTTGGAAAAATTAGTACAGTGCAACAGTTGTCCAAAGTTCAACAACCAAGCCCCATTCCTCCTTGAACCGAAGTCTCAGTTGTCTTTGGACGTGTACGCCACTTCTACTAAGAGGTGATAATGGGAAAGTCATCTATTAACTTGTTATACCCTTTCCTTTGGGGAAGGTTCACATTGCCTATTTATACAATCCGAATTCCGAAGTAACTAAATTGTTATGCGGTTACTTCGTTCAAAAGTGCATCACTTTGTAGGTCTCCCATCTTTTATTCCCCGTCCTCCCCGTCACACGGCGGTTATTTCTTTATTACATTTATATTCAATTTCTCTTTTCGGATTTATACGCCTTTACGATTTCCCGCTTTGTTTCCCGGTGTACCCACCTACCTTGGATGTTTGATCTTTGTCTTCCATGCCATAGCATGGTCGCAAAGTACCTGTATTCATTACAAATACAGGCCTCGCAGGTCTTCCTCGATCATTTCTGGACACAGCTCATATGTCCTTTGTTGAGCCAACGCCGCTAGATACTTCAAGCCCCACGGCGCGTTGTCGGGTTGGGTTCTCGCCAGCTCGCCAAACTTGTCTGCAAACGCCTTCCAGTCCTTTGCAAAGGTTGTCTTCCACACTGGCAGCTCTTTCGTCGTCGTCCTAGCGGCTTCTTTGACGATGGCATCCCCAGCTATGAGTACATGCCTTGCGGCAACGACGGCTCGCAAGTCCCGAGTCGGGTCGTGACCGAGACTATGGCCTTCGTCATAACCCATTCCGAGAAAGCCGTTTTTCAGATCAACTATCGCTATCCCCACCCCTACCACGGTCATCACATCAGCGGCGATGAGCTGCGCAAGAAGACTCGTGACGCTGACCCAATCTTCGCATGCTTCCCTGACATCAATGGGGCCGTGTTTCCGAGCAGCCAAGAAGGCATTCACAAAAGTAGGATGGTGCCATTTCCCAAAGGCACCTTCAAAGACCCCCCCTCTGCCAAAGTTGTCGTCCCGCGTGAATGGTTGGCTATAAGCAGAAGCCTCTGTATCGGACGCGAATCGTTCCAAGCCGATTAGAAAGTCGGCTATTCGTGCGTGCTTTCCATCGCTATAGGGGACAAACGAAGCTATTTCAAAAGCATCTTGGACCAGCTTCTAATAAAATGATTTCATGTATCGAACGGATTTGTCCTTCGTGTTGTAATAATGCTGGCGGTATTCGTCGGTAGCTCTTGCTGCAGCAGTCCTGTCGTCGTCGGCCGCGAGGAGCATCGTTTTTATGATTTCTCGCACCTTGGCCTGGAATCCGTCCCTTGGCACTGTCATACGATCTTCCAAGTGCTGCTGCCATCTCGCCCTAGCGGCGCGGAGCTGGCCATAACTGTAGGCGGCGGCCATGCTGACTTGCATGTTTTCTGAACGATGGACGGATTATTGTGGGTATTGTATGTCAAGTAAGGCTAAGTGAGATGGGTTTTCAGGGCTGGGGGAGAGGCAGCATTTTTCGATATGAGAGTTGAAGAGAAAAGTTCACAGTACTTTATACAGAAAGAATTATGCCTCTCATCGTCAAACATCATTCATGTGTCTTTCTTTTTGAGTAGTATGGGAGTCAAGGTAAAGCCATTGTTGGTTTCAACACGCAAAGAAATATAGTTCCTTGTGGATTTGTGTTACTTATTATAACCCAGCCCGCTCCTTGCCGTCCCTTTGAAGTCCGAGTCCTTTGTTTCGATTCAGACTTCATGTTCTGTTATTACTCTGTTACTGAGTGAGCCCTAACCCTACATCTTGAATTGCAATTTGATCCATTGACGAATCAGGGGAAGGAAATCTCCAAAGGTCCCTCCTCGACCAGCCCCACTTGGTAGCTCGAAGACCGGTTGCTGCAGGATGACGCGAGCAGCCCGCCTCCTTTTAGGTGCTGGCCTGGAAACAAGAGGCGCCAGCCAGCCGTCGAGAACTTGGAAGTCTGGGGCCTTTTTGCTTGATGCTTTTGCGCATGTGGCAGACAGTCTCAAAACAATTTGCATTCCATCATTCCGCATTTTGAAGGGGGACGCCATCCAGGCCGTTTCTGACGCCATTCCTCACGCTATAAGTTGAACAAAAACCTTAAGCGATGAACGACCCGACAATAGCCCCAGATGATACGACCTCGTCATCCGTTGAACCGAGTCCTTCAACTCCCCATCTTGCCCCGCCCCCGCCAAGTCTCGAAGCGCAACAATATCTACAAGAGCGCCGCGGCTCGCTAACCTTGCAGCTCAAAAGGAGGAAGTCGGCTCAGGAGCGCATCAATGACATTCTTGAGGTTAGTTTGCTACTTATGCATATAATATCATTTATTATCCAGTTCCCGCCTTATTAGGTACATGTAGTTCCCGATCCCACCCTGAAGCTCCAAGAGTCTCCACCCTCTCTCTCTTGGCTTTCATGCCTGCGTCTTCACGACAAAACCCCTTTAATGGTCAACCTTCTTTAATCTTCAAACCCCCCGCCCCCCCCCCCCCCCAAAAAAAAAAAAAATTGGCACGCGTGGTCGAAAGCATCTTTGGGCCCTCGGCGAATGATATGTTCGACCGGATTGTTCGTGGCCGTCACCATATTCCAGGCCGGTCCTCTTCAAGGCTGCAGTCATTGTCACCAAAACAGAGAAGTAACTGACATTTGTGATTCAAATAGGGCGCCCGCGAGCGGGCCGAGGGGCTGAGTTCCGGCCGCAGCAGCCCCCGACTTCAGCCGCTACTCACCGGATCACCGCGTGGGGGAATATACTCGCTCTCCAGTTCGCCCCGTGTCAGTAGCGGGCCCGCCATTCCGGGGGAAGGGGCCGAGGACGACGGCATCGTGACGAGGCAGCCCGATCGACACCACACCCTCAACTACCGCAGTACGGCGCACACTACCCAGTCGCCACGCAGGAGATCAGTTGCCCGGGGAAGAAGGTCCTCGGACCAGGCACATACACAGTCAAACGGCGGCGAGGAAGCGGACAGCCCTGACGAGGATGAGACACTCACAGAGTCTGGTGGTTCGGAATGGAGGAAACGGTTACAATACTTTCAAAGTATCGAGCTTGAGAATAAGGGGTCCGTTGCGCGAGACCATTTGGCGCTAGGTGAGCAATCCCCCCCCCCCCCCCCTTCAATTCTTGCCGGGCCTTGGAGATGGAGAAGAAGACGAGCTGCTGTAATAATGGATCTTGTGTGTGTGTGTGTGGAGGTTCATGAAAATGCTAACCCGCCGACAGAGCGAACATTCCTCGCCTGGCTTCGCACCTCACTAGCGTTTGCATCGATTGGCATTGCTATCACACAGCTATTCCGACTTAACACGTCGTTAGCTGGCAATACGAAGGAGGCGGAAACCCTGCGGAAGCTGGGCAAACCTCTCGGCGCAACGTTTTTGGGCATCAGCATTTTTATACTGTTCTTGGGGTATAATCGGTACCTCTCAGCCCAATATTGGGTGATACAGGGCAAGTTCCCAGCCAGTCGTGGGACTATCATGATGGTGTCTTTTATAGCGTTCGCAGTCACAGTAGCGTCGCTGGTTGTTGTTTTAGTTGCGCAAAGTCAATAACCGAGTAATGAAGTAGTATGGCGGGAAGCACAGTGGTTGTTGAAGCTGATCTAATACAAGATACCCTCATTGGAATTTAATGTGAAGTGTCCTATGTCTATTTATTCAGTTGTGCGGTAAAGAACCTTGATGGGCGGCTGAATTGAGAGGCACCCAAAGTGGACTGGCCGGCTGACAACTCCCTCTTTGGGAAAGAAAGTGAAGAGGCAAATGAATTTCTGTAAACCAAGTTCAAAAGTAGAATAAGACGATCGAATAAATACCTAGGTAAAATTGTGGTGGGTAACCGCTGGTTTTTTTTCGCGAGCAGTGCAGTTTATTTTTTCCGTCTCTTTTCATATTCCCTAGCATCTCTTTTGTGCTCACACATCTCCAACTTCCACTTCGCATCATCAACCCCACCATTCAACCAACATAACATCATCACAACCACCACACACGTCAACCAAGAAAGAACCAATCCGTATTATTAGTGCCCACTACACCTTACCCCGATCAATTACTAAACCAACCCCCTGCCCACAAAAAAAAAAAACACGGACAAACCATGCCTCCTTCCCGCCCCCCTGAACCAGTAGACATCCCGTCCTTCGCCGGCGCGCAGCTCTCCCTCCTGGCCGCCGAGCTCGACGCCGAGATGGCCGAGACGTCGGCCCTCATCGGCGGACACAGCCCCGCCGCTCTGCAGCGCGCCGGCATGGCCATCACCAATCTCGTGGTGAGCGCACAGCGCACGGGGCTCGGCGGCAAGACCGTGCTCGAGCTCGGCCCCGACGCCGCGACTTCTGCCGAGCTACCCGAGCATGGCCTGCGGACCGGGGACATCGTGCTCGTGGCGGGGCAGCCCGCGGGCAGCGCCAAGAAGCGCGAGGTGCGCGAGCTGGAGAAGAAGGGTGCCAAGGGCGTGGTTACGCGAGTCGGGCGCGGTGTGGTGGCTGTTGCGCTCGACGAGGAGGATAAGGAGGATGAAGTCGTGGGAGGCGGAGGGAGGGTGTGGATTGTGAAACTGGCTGACGATGTCACGTATCGAAGGTGAGTTGAGTTTTTCGGTGGAGAGAGTGCATGTGCTTGCGGACATGTGTATATGTGAGAGACGAGTTTTTTTTATTTTTATACTAATGACTAAATCGATCTATAGAATGACCGGCACAATGCAGAAGCTGCAAAAGATGACCGATTCTGAGCTCTCCATCTTCATCCGGGTACTCTTTGGGCTAACCTCACCGTCGCTGGTGCCGGAGGATCTTAGGGCGGATACTGATGTTGGCAATATCGAGTGGGTTGACCCGACGTTGAACGATTCCCAAAAGGACGCCATCCGCTTTGCTTTGGCTTCCAAAGAGATTGCACTCATCCATGGGCCCCCTGGGGTAAAATCTCTCTCTTCTTCTCGTCATTAAAAAGGGACGTTCCAGGGAAACTTACAAAAACTACAGACTGGGAAAACTCACACCCTCATAGAGCTTATCCTCCAGATGGTGAAACGTGACCTACGGATCCTTGTCTGCGGCCCATCCAACATCTCAGTGGACAATATTGTAGAGCGGCTCGCACCACACAAGATCCCGCTCATCCGGCTCGGCCATCCCGCCCGGCTCCTCCCATCCGTGCTCAACCACTCCCTCGACGTCTTGACCAGGACATCGGAAGCGGGGGCCATTGTCAAAGACGTGCGGGCCGAGATGGACGCGAAACAGGCGTCGATCCGCAAGGCGCGCAACGGCAAGGAGCGGTGCGTCATCTACGGGGATCTCAAGGCACTCCGTAAGGAGTACCGGGAGCGCGAGAAACGGTGCGTCAGCAGCTTGGTGGCGGGCAGCAAGGTGGTGCTGGCGACGCTGCACGGGTCCGGCGGTTTCCAGCTACGGGGAGAGCAATTCGACGTGGTTATCATCGACGAGGCATCGCAGGCGCTCGAGGCGCAATGCTGGGTGCCGCTGCTCTCTGCAAAAAAGGCCGTCTGCGCCGGCGACCATCTTCAGCTTCCGCCGACGATCAAGTCGCTCAACTCGAAGAAAAAGAAATCACCACCACCACCACCAAAGGAAGGGGAGGAGAAGACTCCTGCCCCGACAACAAAAAAGGGGTCGGTAGCGACAGTAACCTTGGAGACAACCTTGTTCGACCGACTCCTGGCCCTCCACGGGCCGTCCATCAAGCGAATGCTAACAACACAGTACCGCATGCACGAGAAGATCATGCGGTTCCCGTCCGATGAGCTCTACGAATCCAAGCTAGTCGCAGCCGAAGGCGTCAAGGCCCGGCTCCTCAAGGATCTCGCGTCGCCATCGTACCCGGTTACAGCCAACGACGAAACGACCGAGCCGCTCATCTTCATCGACACACAGGGGGGTGATTTCCCCGAGAAGAATGAGGAAGAGGACACGGACACGGTCAAGAAGAGCCGGCTACGCGGCGAAAGCAAGAGCAACGAGATGGAGGCGGCATTGGTGCGGCAGCATGTGCGGAGACTGGTTGAGGCTGGGGTAAGGCCCGAGGATATCGCCGTCGTGACGCCATATAATGCGCAGGTACGTATAGAAAAAGCGGCAGGAGGATCGGGGGATCGATCGATCTTTCTCTCCCTCTCCACATCGGCTCGGCCATAAAAAAAAAAGGGGGGGAGGGGGGGAGAGCATGATTGCATTGACAATGACCGCTGCCCAGTAGCCAGTGGGTGGGTAGTTCATGCGAGATGGGGATGGGATGGCATTGACTTTAAGAACGGACGGACGAATGGAAGAACTGAGTGAACTTGGGATGAAAAAAAAGAAAAGGGACTGACAAAATAATACAGCTCGCAATCCTCGCCCCACTAAAAGAAGCATTTCCGGGGATTGAACTTGGCAGCGTCGACGGGTTCCAGGGTCGCGAAAAGGAGGCCATCGTCGTCAGCCTTGTCCGGAGCAACCCCGACGGAGAGGTGGGTTTCCTTGGCGAGAAGCGCCGCCTTAATGGTAAGTTTTGCATTTCATTTTCTTCCTTCCTTTCTTCCTATACATATATCGATGGGGATATAATACCTGTTCCGTCGTCAAATCAAATTCCATTGTCAAATCAAAATGTTCAGACGACGAGTGTACCGCAATCCCTCGCCCGCCCAGTCAGTGCGCAGGTTTGCAGGAGGTTAATGCAAGGGCGGACTAGTTGCGATGACTCGACCTAAGCGATCACTGACCGTCATCGGGGACTCGGAGACGGTAAAGAAGTGAGTAGTTTTTTCTTTTCATTCCTTCATCTTGATATTCGTATCTCTGTTTGAGAATGCTCGTCTAACCCGGGACCCTTCCCCCTCGTCCCACTTGGGCGCGCAGAGGTAGCAAGTTCTTGACACGATGGATGTCGTTTCTGGAAGATAATGCGGACCTCAGGTATCCGGACGTATCCTCCCTGGCGCTTGAAGCATGAACGGCTAGAGACAAAAAAAGGGGAGGGGGAGCGAACAGACTAGAAGTATGAATAAGGGAGTCAAAAGGCCTAACTAATAGGCCATCATCAACCCGTCAGTCATTCATGCATGCCCGCATCCCGACCGAATCTCGGAAGGGAAGAGAGTCTAGAAAGGGGCACGGCCGATGGAGGAACAAGCGAGGAAAATCTCGGTAGTGTAAAACCGTTCATGCCCGTCTCTTGGTCGAGAAGACCTTTGGTTCGGGATCGTTCGGAGAATTTTGTCCTCGCCCTTCATGCGGTGTGCCCCATTCAGTGACTCGGATGGGTTGGAAGGGTGCAAAGGCACCTGATGGATGTGACTGACTCCCCTTGCCCTCTAGTTGGTGGTCTTCTCTTCCTCTGTGGACCAATACCCAACGAGGATGAAGGAGGTTCCAAAACAAAGCTTGTTTCTAATCGAGGAGAATGAGCATGGTTGTACAACAGACAGATGGCGTTGGGTTGTTTTCTGTTTCTGTGGTGTCTGCCATTGAGAGAGAAGCCCAGAGTGGCATCGTGTACGGATCCATATGTGCACTAACGGTATGCTGTGTAAGTCCAATGGATGAAGTTTAAAAGATCAGACGAATGGGCCCCCGGCCCTTGCTTGTTTCAGGTTTTCCCCGTTTGTGGAGTGGGCGGGCTCGGGCTGCTGTTGGAGGAATCCAACATCATCCCTGGATGATGACGGGAGCGGGGGAGCAGGCTCTCGCCCCCGTTCGCGTTATGGTGCGGGACGCCTGACTTGGACCAGACAAAAGTGGCGAGAGAGTGTGGGTGGTTATGAGTGGCAGTTGGAAGGAGGCGGTTATAGTCCGTAATGTAAGTGCATATATGTGGTGTAGAGTATATATATGCATGTACTGTCCTGCACTTACAGCTCCGCAGCTTATTGCGAGTAGGCAGCCTTGGCAGCTCACCAGACTCGGAACTCACCAGTTCAGAGTAATCAACGAGGTAATAGTATGGCGTTAGAGTTTGGTGCTCCGCAGCAAATACTATCCAGGGACACCTCCCTCTTGTGTTGTTGCTGCTGCGGTTCTTCTGACCTGCAGGCAGGGGAAGTTCGGACGTCGTATCGGCATGCTTGGGGTCGATAGCAATGTATCATCGCTTCGTATTGCCCTGTGTGTCTGTTTAGTTTTGGGTTTGATAAGTTGCGTCTGCCCGTGCGCTGTTTGACTTTGGACACGAAGTCCCCGCTGGTTTCGTCAGCCAGGTATGTACGTACATGTACATAAAATACATGTTCTATGCCTGTGCTGTGAGGGCACTCTATCGAAGCGAGAATTGCTTTCCGAGATACCACACTTTCATAGTTTAGGTGCCTAATCAACAGACTGCCGCGCGTGAAATGAACGGTCTTCTGTGCCTCAATTGGCTCGTTTGAGCGCGTGAGATCTTCCAGTCGTTGCTGCCCTGTGTTACAGTGATGCAGCGTGCATGCAGCTCGACTGCAGAGGGACTCTACATTAGTCTAACGCACGAACAACACCAAACCCCTCTGAAGCTCCCTGCCTGGCTCACCTGGTTGGTAAACCTGTCTGTTGCCGGCTTCGCGACTGCATATGCAATGGTAAGTCGAGGAGGCAGGTTGGACGCGAGCCGTTTCTCCATGTCTGTTTCGTTGGTGGCGGCAATAGTTGCAGTTCTGACATCCTCCAGAACCCCCAGGGCCAAGGGCCACTTGCGTTGCTGTGGCACGGGTGGCGGGCCCGGCTTCCCAGATGTCAAAATCTCGGGGGAAGATCTTAAAACAGAACCCCCGACAATATGAAAAAATATCATGTTTGCCATACATGTATGTATTCGTGGGTGCCGATCAAACTCGTCAAGTGAACAAATGATAATACTCGAGGGGTTTCGTCCAAGATGTGACAAGAAATGGATGACGAAGTCTGCGGATCGAGCCTCGGGGCTGGACCAAATTATTTGGGCCTTGGAAGAGCTGCACTGGGGAGAGATCGCACCTTTCCTTGTCGGTAGGCGATGGTGTGTGCCCTTCCTTCCTCGTCTGATCTGAAGACGTGGGGTGGGTTGGACAGCCCACCACTTCCTATCGCTACCTGCTTCCAACTGTTCTGTGTGGATTGTTGAATTTGAATTCGCATCAACTGCCAGCACTGGCCAATCAAGAAATATACCTACCTATCCATACATACGTCCCTTTCTCTATACCTACATGACATTGTCCGGGTTTTGGAATCCACAACCTGAACATGGGAGCTGCCCTGTATCAATGTCTCACTAACACCCAAAACCTTGCTCAGATCAGTTACTGTCACAAGCATCGTGCCCCGCCGCCCAGGTTGGGTCAAGTTGATGTCCCCTGAAGTGCTAGCGCAATACTCTGAACGCCACCAAAGCCACGCGTGCGACTCGGCCATCATTGACAGGTCGATTGGTCGCGGATCACCACTGTTCCGCTCATGGTCTGCGTCCTGTGCCGCCAGTTTAGGCCATGGCCTGTCGGGAAATTGAGCTCACGGCCGAACTACGCCATGTGGTGATGTCTTCGATTGCCTCGCAGCGAGGCCGATCAGTTATTTACACTGTACATACAATGGAGTTGGATGTTCAACTCTTTTGGACTCGGTACCAAGAACCCCCCCCCGGAAAGCCGACGGAGATTTATTCCTCGTCATCTTCAGTCTGTCTGGAATAAATAGCTTGTCAAGATGAAGCGGCTGGATGGCATAAATAACAATACGGCACGAGCTTCGCCGGAGGGCCACTTGAGCAATGCGCCAGTTTCTTGAGAGGGATAACAAGATTGGCCCTCGGATCTGCGACCTCGTGGCGACATGCTTTTTGGGCTGGCGAGTAACCCCCGCGCCGCAGTGGATTCACGTGTTGCCAGGCTCAGGAGTCAGACTGTCAGGGGACGGGAAAGGAGCTCGTCATTCTCGGCAGGCTTTCCGCTGCCACTATCTCATCTGCTCAGGCTAGGCCTCGCCGGCCGGTTCGGAGATGGCGCTCAAACTACTGCCCGTCCAAGACATGTCTGAAGCAATGCAGGGCCAAGCTGCAGGCGTGCACTCCTGTCGAGCTTCTTCGCACAGCGGCCACGCGCCGACGAGAATTGGAATGGAACTTCCTTCAACAGCTCTGCAGGTACACATTTCCGAAAACAGGAGAGGTTGGATGCCTTCCGCAGTCTTGACGCTTTGCTGCATCTGATCCTCTTCACCTCGGAAAAGGAGGCCCAGAGCAGCTTCGATACAATGCAAAGTACAGTCCAAACGGGGACTTGACCACACGGACGCGCAGCAAGGGTCGAGTCTCCGAGGCAAGTCAAGACTTGCTCTCTCACCCCTACTCCCTCCCCACTCTGCGACCCCAAACGCGCACCCCTCACCCCTCCATCACAGTCGCATCCGACTTATCCTTGTTCTTGCAGCATAGAGCCTGGCGGGCTGGGCTTGCTGGCGTCCCTTTCTGGCACAGCATGTTGGACATTAATATCTGCCATTGGCACTGCTTGGCCGTCCCATTGGGGGCGCCCGTCCGAGTGCGCTGTTTACTCCTGGTGCTGTTGGCCTGCTGCTCTTTGCAGCTCCGCGTTGACCAACCCGTTGCAGGAGTCTGGCATGATACGTGATGCAGTGGGCCAGGGCGCTCCATCTCCGCCCACTTGTTGTCCATAAACCGAGTTGAGATCCTCTCTCGTGCCGTCAGCCGCCATCAGCCCGTTCCACCGAGAGCCCTCCTACACTGTCCAAGTACAAGTACATACAGTAGCTGGCCCTCGGAAGACGTCGCCTTCTGTCCAAGCCCGCTCACTGACTGGCCAGGCACACGGCAACCCACCCTACCGTCTCAACAGGGAGGGCCCAACTCTTCTTCCATCAAGGTCCAGAAGAAGGAGCCGCATTGCTGGCCATGTGGAGACTCGCAACGGTGAGACGTTGAAAGAAGAAATCACATTCCCTTCCCCAGGATCATTCCAAGACAGGCACACCAACAAAGCAAGCACGACTCAGGATTCGCCTTTGCGACTCGTTGGTTATGCCCAGATGGCTCAGAGGGATCAGCTTATCAACCACCTGCCCACCCTCCTCCAACGCCTTCTCCCTCGCCGGCAGCCTCGCCACCATCTCTAGCATACTCGTACGCTGAGCCCAACCCAAATACCCAATGCCTAGCTTGTGGAAGTCCGGCTCCGTTGCCGGCCGTGCCAAGCCGCCCCACAAGTCCATCCGGGGCACCATCTCGGCGCCGATCCCGATCCCTGCCGCTCTTGACGACGACGAGTTTCCGATACGGAAACCGGGTTCGGCCAGGGCGTCGAGCGTCCTCGATGACGAATTTCCCATACGAAAGCCGGGCACCGGCATCGCAAGCACCGTGCCGCTGGTCGAGCCAGAGCCCGAGCTAGCATCCAACGAGCATCTTGAAGAGTACAAACCGAGCGTGCTGCCGCAAGAACAAGCCGGCGAGCAAGAAGACGAACAGGAAAAGGAAGTAGAAAAAGAAAAAGAAGGGGACATGGAGGACCAGGACGAGGAGCATGCACAGGATCAACCCCAAGTTGCCCCAGCCGTCCTACCCTCGACCCCAGTTGGCGTCTCCGAGAGCACGGACGTGCCACAAGACATTCAGCCGGAGGCTCCATCATACCCGCCACCGGCTCCTCCGTCCGGCTCAAGCTCCGCATCTATCAGGCGCCCGGTATCGAGAACACCTCCGCAAAAAGCTTCTCCAAGGAGGAGCTCGCCTCCTGAGGTTTCGCCGCACAGAGCTTCACCTCCGAGACCATCACCCCCAAGGGTATCACCTCCGAGGGTAGGGACACTCCCACCGCCGAGGCGGGCAACGAATCCAGCTTTGAGCACAGTCCGGTACTCGATCGTCAGCGAGGCTCCGACCAGCCAGAGCAGAGATGCCCCACAGCGAAAGAAGTCGACGCTACGATCGGCGTTGGGCAGGCTGTTTGGGCGCGGCAAGAAGAAGAATGCCAGCGTTATCCAAGACTCTAGCCCGTCGGCTCGCGACTCGAGGCCACTGGGCTCGTCACAGCACCGCAGCGTGAGTTACCCCCTTTCCTTCTTGACCCTATGGCCCTACACGGTCCTTATTACGGCCCTCGACTAACAAGGAATGCCATATAGGACCCTACGGCGCTAAGTCGGACCAAGGAGATGTCCCCTCAGCGCACTGCATCACTTCCCATCACCGAATACGACCGGCCTCTGCGCTCGCACTCGATTGGCCCTGACGATATCATGGCCATCGAGAGTGCGCGTGACTCACTGCAGGCAGAAGTGGCCGGTACTGTTGCAGGAGCTAGGTCTAGCACAAGCCCTGTAGGACGGCAACGAGCTGCAACAACAACTAGCCGTCTATTTCTCCAGCCGCGCATTCGCACCGAATGGGGTGCCGGTCTATCGCCACGGCCTGCTAGCTCACACGGACGCGCCAGTCGGATCGGGGATCCAGGCGAGCCGGAAGATCCGAACGAGATCGGACGCGCCATCACGAGCGATAGTGGCCATGGCCTGCGACGGCGATCCCGGAGCCTTTCTGGGCTCAAGGACTTTATGGGATCGCGGCCTGGTGGTCGCCGCCGTAGTGATGAGATTCGTTATTGGCGTGAATCCTACGACCCAGGCTTTATGTCGCCGCTATCGTCCAATGCGCATGAAGACTTGGATGATACAGGCATGATGGATGTCAGCGCCCCTGAAAGCCCAGCTGTTGACAGGCCACCCAAGACGCCGCCACAGCCTTTCAATTTTGGGCCCATCACAAACGACATGGTTGGCATGAAGATCACACAGGTGGCCAGCCTCGATTCCCGCATCGGAGACCTCGAGGGCCGCACCCACAAGCTGGAGCGAGTTGTGGATCAGCTATGCCATTCTGTGCCGGGCTTCAGAGGACCACTTGGGGAGACAGCCCGTGGTCAGGGGGAGCTGGCGTCGAAGAAGGGTGCCCAGCCATCGTATGCGTACTCTGCTAGCTCCCCACCCCCAATACCCGCCATCTACCGGACCATCTCGACAGATTTTAAAGAAGGCCCTGCATATAGCAGTTCTCGCCGCTCGCTCGAGACAGATTCCCATTCCCAGATCTCATTCGGCGAAGCGCCTACCTACGTCGGCTCGTTGCACCCGCCTTCTTCCTCCGCCACCCAATCACAATCCCTCACCGTCACTGCGCCGCCTGCCATCAACCTCCTAGACCGGCCGACGTCTACCTCAACAGTTCGCGGAGCTGCAAGCCTCCCAATTATAGGCCGTGATGCAGCTCCTGCCAGCGATGATTCGTACGTCATGCTCGTTGCGCAGCTTGATACCGAGCGCGCTGCACGCCAGGCACTCGAGGCACAGGTCAAGAAACTGTCAGAACGACTCAATACCTTATCCACAACTATGTTCGCCATGGTTCGTGGCCCTGCCGAGTCCCGCTCACACGAGCGACTGGCGCCACCTTCATTGGGCGGAAGCTCACCCTTGCTGCAGCCGCCAAAGTCACTTGTAGTTCCCCAACAGGAGACCCTGAAGGCCTTGTCCGTCTTCGAGACGGATGACGAAGACGATGAAGAGGAAGAAGAGGAAACTGAGGTGGCTGAGGGAAAGAAAGGCCCCGTGAAAATAGTAGCAGAGTCGGAGAACGACTTCACAGAGGACGATTTTCAGACGCCGCGGGAGGATCAACCAACTTTCGGCTACGGAGCGTTTGGGGAAGAACTGTGCCCTGATGAGGACGATGATGCCAATGAAAGCGATGACCCAAAGCGAAAGAAGGCTGCGAGGACGCTGAGCCTGAGCCAGTTAACGTTGGGCAAGGGACAGCGGACGCAAATATAACATCAGTCTCCTCCCTCGGCCTTAATTTATGATACTACCTCACGACACACACGACAACCGGCACACACGAGTCATGACATGTGGCACATAACACACTCCTGACGTTCGCCGATTCCAAGTACCATGAACCTCTCATGGGTACGACGCGCACACAGTATCGCCGTACCTCGCTCCAACCGGGGTTGGACTGATTGAAATGAACTCTCACACATAGCGATGGATACTTCTTCACCGTCCATTTTTTGTTTTGTCTTTTTTTGGCTTCCCCACTGCTATAAGCTTGTATTACCCTGTATACTAGATACCCCATGATTGGTTCGTGCGAGCATTTCGGGGCGGATGAATTTGAATTGTTCCCTTATTGTTACTTATTGGACTTTAGTCTTTTGGCTATCGAAAGCGTTCAAATAATACTGCTCGTACAAATCCTGATAAGGCGGATTGGCAGAAAATTTTGTCTCAAGAGTTGAAGGGGGATGGTATCACCTAATATACACTGTGGTTTCTTGCTCCAAACAGGATCTACCACTGGCACTGGGAGGTCACTTGCACTTGGCTACGCCCGTCTAGGTTGCTGGGTTTGGATGAGACCATTGTGCCGCTGAGTTTGGGATACATGTACTCTATAATAATACATCTGAAGTATCTTGCCTTTTATTTAACATTTGCCTCTTAATGTGGGGTGATTAGAATGAATACTCTACAGTGTGACCTGACCCCCTGGTTGAACTGACCGAGGTGAGCATAGGCGGCCACATGGAAGGCTTCCCAAGAGTTCGGTTCAGTTCGATCTGATTTCCATAAGGCCCAAGAGGTTCCTTACTGGCCGGCAGCCCTCTCGCTGTATTGCAACTCGATCAGGCTCCGTGAGCTCCAGGACTTCCATTCCACGCCTGCAAGAATGTGCCTCCTTCCCCAGATAGTAGTAGATTTTGACGCAGTACCCGCAACTCTCAGCATACTTGTCCCCCGTCTCACGCCTGGATGGCATCATACAACCTCCGCTACGTTTCCCCTCGCAAGAGAGTTGAACTACCAACAATGTCCGGATGATTGAGACATCTCGACTTCGTTCCCAGTTTGAATCGGGCTTTGGTCATGTCAACATCTGAGATCCCACCCCCCCTCCTCCCTGATACAGAGTTTATGAAAGAGTTACTTGGAACGTGCTGAGATAGTTTATTGTGGCCGTTACGGCGCTGTTGCGCTTGGAAAGCTCCTTGTAGAGCCCGTACATGCCCCTTGTTCCGAGTGTACAGCTACCACAGGACATAATCTAAACACGTTTAGTCCAAATCAAAGTACTTCTAAAACCCTTAGTCGGGTGGATCCTTGACCACCTTATACTTGATATCTTCTTCGCGCGGCTTCCCAGCTCGCCAGACCTTCCCCGAGCCATTTTCAGGCGCTTATGCAGGAGAGCCTCCTATTTACATTGGTTGTGTTTTCACCGCTTGTTACTCCTCCTCCTCGCGCTTCTTGATTTCGGCTGACTTCTTCTCGAGGGCTTGTTTCCGCAGCCTTAGCTGCTTCTCAATCTTTTTCTGCGCAAGATTAGTCCCTGAGTACAATATCAATTAAGGGGCAGAGTATTTACCTCGAGGATCAGCAACTAAAAGAATTTTTGGCGGGCAATGTAGAAAGAGGTAACCAAATAACAAAAGATAGGATAAAATACCTTCTTCCTGTACCAGTCAAGGTCTCTTTTGAGTCGACCGAATTTAGACTATATAGTAATCAACCAGCCATCCAAGAACAGGGGTTGCAAAACAAAGGAGGATAGGATGAAATACATCGCAGAGAATTCCTTTCACAGTCTACTTTATTATTAGCTATAATTAAGAAAAGGGGTAACAAATTGAAGATGGGGTGACATACGTCGCCCTTCTCGGACTTCTCGTCCTTCTGCTTTTTGATAACCTATATAGTATGAACGAGCAATCCAAAAAAAAGGGGTAACAAGATAAAGAAAGATGGGATGAAATACCTTGTCGTCGTCGTCTTCGTCGCCATCGTCCTTCTCCTCCCCCTTTCTCTTGCCCCCGCGTCTACTACCACCACGGCCATGGCCACGGCGACGCCCACCACCACCACCACCACCACCACCGCCGCCGCCACGGCTGTCACCGCCGATACTGACGTTGTAGGTGTAACTCTAAGACGATAACAATATTAGCACACTGTTTTAAAAACGGTATTGGAAAGCTGCCAAGACAAAAAGAAAGAAGGGAGGAGGAGCATAAGAGAGCTTGACAAAACCGGCAAGTAGTGAAGGCTGTAGAGAGAGAGAGAGAGAGAGAGAGAGTGCAATAGAGCCCGGGAAATTTGCAAATGGAAGGGTAAAGAGAGCCTGGTAAAGCTGTAGAGAAAGCCAGCTTTGTCGGTGTGTGCGCTGAGAACGAGACCAGGTTGAGAGAAGAAGCAGGATATATAGAGGAGGTGCACAGTAGAAGGAAACAGTTAGGTACTTACATCGCCAGCCACTGCTTGCCGACTTTCTCGATGGAGCGGGTATTTTTTTATTAAGTGTTCTCTGTTCTATGTGCATTGGTGATCGTTGTTTGGCGACTTTAGTCTCGGAGAAAAAAGTAAAAGAAGAATTCTTTTGGGGGGACGGGAGAACCTAATTATGTTTGGAGGGAATTGCCACCGTTCTTTCGTTCTTTACCTCTCTCCCTCTCTCCCTCTCTCCCTCTCTCCCTCTCTCCCTCTCTCCCTCTCTCCTGTTTCCCCCCGCCGCTCTTTTCTTCCTGGCCATACCCGTCTCTCCTGCCGCTTGGGCATATCATATGGCGTGATTAGCCTGGCCAGGCTTGGGAAGGAAAGGACGTGGCTACCCTTCTTCGTGCCGGGCAAAGACTGCCAGCCAGTTCAGTCGTTATTCTCATCTCTCAGCACTTTCGATCGAGGCAGAGGATCTCAACATTTTCTAAATTGGTGCCTGACAAGACGTACCTGGCATATAAAAAACACCAGATACCATTCATCTCATGGCGCGTAAAATCCTCTGTAGCTAAGCCTCGGACTGACCAACTCCTCTGAATTACGGAAGTTCGAGATTTGGATGAGGGAATCCCCTTCCATCCCTTTCTTCATATTGGGACGAGTACAGTATTGACTACACGCGGCGGGAAAATCACTTGAGGGACCAAAATCTCCCTTTACAAATGAGTAAGAGGATATCCCTACCCTTTTTATAATCCAAATACTCACTCCTTTTACAGGGGGGGGAAACAGGTGTTTCGCTTTCAACGTTGGGACTTCATCCAGACTTGTAATAACCAGCTTGCCCGGTTCGAGAGTGTGTTCTCTTATAACTTGGGAGATTTTGACCTTGCATTCGCGGTTTTCACATTCATTAAGCCATGCCACAATTCTACCGGGAAGATATCACGCCGGCCTGGGCTATCGATGAGTCGACGGATGAAAGAGTTTCAGAAGCAAGATAAGCAGCAACAGAACGAAGAAAAAGGTAGTGGTTTATGGGTCAACCAAGCCAAGAGAATGTAATTCATTATCCCGGGCCAAGCGGTATATTATATACATTTATAAAGAATAAGATCAAAGTCCGTCTCGGATTCAGATTCGAGTATATACACGACACAGAAAAATAATAAATGTATGAAAAAAGTAAATCGTGTTGTTTGAGAACACCCAAAAGATCGCCGTTTCGCCATAACTCCAGACAAAACAAGAACCCGATATACATACCCATGCACTGATCAACCAAAAAAGCAACTAAATATCATCATCAGGTCTTCAACTCCTCACCCTCAAGCCGACCCACCCTCAGGCAGTTCTTCAATCACCCTTTCAACCATCTCAATCAGCTCATCGATATCCGGCCTTTCGCTCGGCTCGACCTTGAGACACCTCCTGACAACCTCGCGAATCGGCTCACTAATCGCCTCATCATCATCCGCCGCTGCTTGATCCGCATTCCCATTCGCCCCACTTCCACCAGCAACATTCGCCTTGCCCTTGTTCTTATTCTTCTTGGCGTTAGGCCCTTCATCCGGGAAGCGCCAGTCGCCCGAAAGCACACAGATGCTGAGGGAGCCGCCAGTCTCGTCGCTGCGCATCTCGAACGGCGACTTGCCCACCAAACACGCGTACAGAGTGCAGCCGAGGGACCAGATGTCGACTTTTGTGTCGATGACGGCACCTGTCTTGACGTCAAACAGTTCGGGCGCTCGATACGGCATGGTGCTGTGCTCGGCGGCGGTATCTTGTGTGGCGATGGCGAGAGACCGGCTAGTGATGGGCAATGGGGAGTCTGCGATGGATCCGAGATCCATGAGGATGGGGCCCGAGCCAGAGTCGGTGATCATGATGTTGCCTGTGGGAGAGAAAAAAAAAAGGGGGATTAGATCAGAAGGGGAAAGGAAAGGAGAGGAGGGGGGGACAAACCTGGCTTGATGTCCCGATGCGCGTAGCTCCTCGTCTCGCCTGGCGCGGGCGCCCCTTCCTCTTCGCCCATGAGCGGCTGCTGCTGCTCTGTCTCGTCGTCTTCGTCGGCGCCCGTTTCCATGGGCCGCGTGCCGCGCTTCGCAGCTTGGACGTTCTGATCGACGCCATTAGTCCTAACTTCCATTCTCTCACCTCCGGATTCTCCCTCTCTTCTAGGCCCGCCACCACCATGGTATTGATGCATATCCTTGAGCGCACGACACACGCCCAGGAACAGCAGCATGAGGCGCTTCTCGGGGAAGCGGGTATGGTTGACCAGGTTCGCGTTGATCAGGTCCTGCAGGTTGCCGCGGCGGTAGTAGGGCAGCAGCACGTAGACCGTCTTGCTCTGGGGGTCGCTGCGCTCGCTGGCGATGCTGTAATCAACGCTGTGGATGATGCCCGGACTGCGCGAGAACAGCTTGTACGCCTCCACCTCCTTCATGGCTTGCGCGACGGATTCGGCGCCGAACGGGCAGCGGATCTTCTTGAGGGCGAAGAGCTCGGATGTCGACGTGTCTTGCACGAGGTAGACGTATGAGAAGCCGCCCTATTAGTAGCAAGCGGAATTCGGTTAGTCGGTTGACGTGTATTTGCACGGGATTTCTACAGAGCGCAAGAAAGGAAAAGTACCTCCCCTAACAGTCGCAGGATCTTGAAGCTGCGACTGTTGATCTTGAGCGTCGGCGAGCCAGGGAAGCAGCTGAGGCAGCTCCCAAAGGTGGACGCTAGGATTTCAAAAATGGCCGCCATGACTGCGATAGGATCCAATCCAAAAGGTCAAGTGTTGCAGTAATGGGGAAAGCAGAAAGCTATCTTCTCCTGGAAGCAAGGCAATCCAATCACACAGCAAGAGCTTCTCTTCTTTTCGTGGAGAACAAGAGGCCCGTTGCCGCAGAGCTGCCGTGGCGTGTTTTGGGGTCGTGCGGTTTCGATCAAGTTCGGGTCCAGTTGAATCGGATCGGAATTCGGGCCGTAAATCAAGGCGGCAGCAATTGAAAGGGCAAAAAGCCAGCGATGGATATTGGTTGATTCAATAACAATAAGTGGTGAAAGTTGCTAAGAGCCAAGCTGGCCTTACGTAGGTGGGTAGTCAACCCTTGTGTCAGCCTCTCTACTCTGTCTCTTTGGTGAAAGAGAAGACGGGTTTCGCTCTGTTTGCGTCGGCATCCAACCACCTGATTGGGGGAGAGCTTTCTACCCGCAGTCTCGGGGGCGGGCTGGGGGCGGGCTGCGGACGGGAGACCCTAGCCATCTGGGGGCAGGGAACTGGAGAAGCTGACATGACGTCTCCGCTTCAGCTCTTACAGCGGGGTCTTCCATTGCCAGACCGAGACCCTTTCCAGTGCATCTCTACGTGTAGCAGTTGTATCGGGGGGGATCAACAGGGGTAAGTTTATAAGGTAAACAAACGAATCTATCCTATGCGTCTCATCGTCCATCTCAGTTCACTTTCCAAAGCCTTTCTTTCATTTTCACGTACAATACATACATACATCCCCTACCAGCAAAGGAACAAAAAGCAATACTGGTATCATAGCGCGCGAAGAAGAACAGGAAAGGAATGCTGTTTTCCCCCAACCAATACCTCTCCAACAGAAGAATAAGATGCCCCACCCTGCCGTACAAGCATGTGTATTTCGTCCTCCCCATCATCTTGTCGTGAATATCGATGCTTTGTTTTGCTACCACCAAACCGTAGTAGTGGCGGCGGCAAGTACGAAGAAAAGGATAATACAATAGTCATAGTGACGTCCATGACGCCAATATCGAAAAATTCATGAATTACAAGATTATAGCGGAAAGGGCCGAGAGAAAAGAGACTCGGGGGCCAGGAGAAGAGTTGACCTAGAACGCGTCCTCGAAGGGGCAGTCGACGCTATCGTGTCCGTCGCGCTCGCACAACGCACACCACTTGCTAGCATCGACCACGCCGCTCTCCTTACCAGCGACTGGGCCCGAGTCCATCGGGTTCGGGATGGTCCAGACGCTCGGCGTCGTCGTCTTCGGCATTATCATTGGCGGCGGCGGCGGCCCCATTGACGTAGAAAGGTTCTTGGGCTTGACAGGCGAGAGTGGCGCTGGCTTGATGTCGTCGTGCAGGCCGGGAACAGTAAGGTTGCCGAGGCCGTGAGGAGGGCGGGCGACCATGTCATCTCTGTCCGTTGTCCTCTTATCGCCATCCTTTTGTGACTGCTCTGGGCCGAACATATTGGTGCAGGTCAGGATATCGTGCCCTGCCGTCTCGCAGATCTCGCACCAGAGGGTGCTATTCTCGGTCGCAGTACTATACGAGTCGCTTTCCGGCATGGTGTCGAGCGTATGTCCGCGGCTGTGCCTCAAGCCCTTGTGCGGCGCCTCGGGGCTGCGTGGAGCAAGCACTACAGTTCCCCGTGAGTCGCGGAAGGAACTCCGCTCGTTGGTGCTGCCAATTGTCATGGCGCTGCCGCGATGGCCTGGTCCGCCCGAGGTGGCGGAGCCTCTTCGCAGCATCTCAATCTCGCGCTCTAGCTCCTCCTCGCGCCCCGACCTGTTCTCAATAACAGTGCGTAGTTCGACGACCTCGCGCTCGAGCTTCTCACGGCCTAGACGGTCCCCGATCGACTCCCCCTTTTGCGAACGGAATGATCCGCTGCGTTGCGTGGGGGTCCGCTCTGCATTGTCGTTGGGGACAGAATCTCTGCTGAGAGAGTGGATAATAGCTTTGAGGCCCCGGATTTCGTCCTCCTTCTGCTCCAGCTCTTTCGACATGGAACCGTTGCCGTTTTGAGGACCGCCCACGCCATTCATACTGGCTTGTGCTTTCTCTCGTTCCCTACGCAGCTCGGAGCGTGTCCTTTCGACCTCCCCACGCAGGAACTCAACCTCGCCGCGGGCCTCGGCTTCGCCTCTCCTTGCGTCCTCGAGGCCCTCCTCGAGTTCCTGCACCAGCTCCTCCAACTGTTTCAACTGCGTCGCAACCGTATCCACATCGGCAGTCCTGTCTTGGAGGTCTTGAACTTCCTGCGTCAGCTCCTCGATCCTCTTCTCGTACACACGCTCTGTCTCCGTGCTCGCCATCTCCAGCGTATCAATAGTGCTCCGGAAGTCGGCCCGATGGGCGTCAAACTCGGCCGTGAGCATGGCGATCTTTTCGTTCTTTTCTCTGAGCAACGCCCGAAGCTGGGTGGTGTCCCGGTCATCTACGCTACCGCGCCGTAATTGCTCTTGCTGCGGCGGGCCGTCCGAGTCTCCGATCAGTCCTTGCAACTCGGTGAGCGTGCTCTCCATCTCCTGAAGGGTGGAGGCTTGGTCTCTGAGTTGCCGTTCACGGTCCTCGAGCTGGCTTTTGAGCCGCTCAACCTCGTCGTCGTTGGCATGATTGCCAGCCCGAGAAGCAGCCCTCGACCCTGGACGCCCGACCTTTAGGGCAAACGAAGATACGGAGCCGATGCTACCATTCACTTTGGTTCTTGGGACACCGACGGGGGTTGTCTCATCGTCGGTGAAGCTTGGGGTCGTCGTGTTCCCGAGGGCGGAAGCGCTCCGCGGCCCGACACTACCATTCCGTGTATGCGCTGGAAGTCGCTTGCTCGGGTCCCCGGCAGTACCACGGACGCTTTGGGCAAACTTGTTGGATGTAGGGCTGCCGAACCTCTTGGGGCCTGGAGTGGCGATGGATGGCCGAGGCGCCGGGGTCATTTGCAGTCTCCTGACAGGCGAATCCGGGCGCGGCAGGGAAGTCCGTGGCCTCCTACCAACGGGGCTTGCGGCACGTCCGGGGCCGACAGACTGGCTGAATTTCGGTAACGAGGGAGTCGGCGGCGTGTAGTTAGTTGAATTTTGGGTCCCAATCTTCAACCCGCCCGACGGAGCAGGGCCGGTGGGTGTAAGTGGAAACGTGCTGGCAGATGATGGGGGAGACTCTCGCTTGATGGCTTTGGATAGGGGCAAGAAAATGCCGGCGCCTGGATACGAGGTGGTAAAGTAGTAAACACTGCAAGTCGGAGATTAGCATGGTGCAGCAGATTTTTGGGGTCGCAAATTACTGCACCCCAAGGGGGAAAAAGAAAAAAGAAAATTTGGACAGAAAGGGGAGAGAAAGGTCAGGTTCGTACCCGTCGACGTCGCCACTATTCTTGCCGCGCGCAGCATATTCGCGGTGTAATTCAACACCAGCAAAAGTGCCTTTGCGCCCTTGGACGGTTCCCAGGAAGCGAACAACGCCGAGCATGTTCCCGGGCACATCGACCGTGTCGCCGATGGAAATTTCATCGGCTTGCTGGGGCCTCACCGGGGGAAAAGGGGGCGGCATATTGTCGTTGGTCAAGACGGTGTTGTAGGCGTAGGCCTCGGTATCATCGGGGATCGAAGCCAGCGAATTCTGCGTTAGAGCAGCGAACGAAGCCTTTCGCGACAGCGCCGGAGGCGCGAGGCGCGACGACGACGAGTTGGAAGAATGCGTCGAAAAAAGCTGGTTTAGATTTGGCGTGGAAGCTGTTGCAATGCCGCCCAGCCGTGGTCCCGTTCGTCTCGACAGCGTATGTCTGGTGGTGGTTGTGTAAGTTGTTGTGGACATCTTGGCCCAAGGTTGTGGTGGCGCCCAGGCCCCCGACAATTTTATTGTTTACCACCCCACTTCGTCCCAAATCTTCCCGGCGCTGGGGAACGTGACAGCCTACAGACTCTGGCGCGGTGTGCCCAGTGCCCAGTCCCGTCCACCGCGTTCTCGGTTGCACCACTGACAACCGCTAGCTCACAAAACACAAGTCAGCTGGAGGCCAGGCCACTCACACCGGGCCACCACACAGCACACCTCTCCACACCGAGCGGGCCTAAAATGGCGGGACAGCAGGTCGCTGTTTCTGGCCACAACAGGCGGAAGCTTCCCAACTGCAATGGTATGTAGGCCCGGTGTGTGTCGACCGTTTCTGTATCCAAGCGAGCGGCAACTTTGTTTCTTGGTTCTTCCCGGGACAAAAAATATGCGGCCGCTAAGAATTCGTCGTCCAAAGATTTGAATTCATGCACCCTGACTGTTCTGTTTCGTAATTAAGTTTTGGTTCGTGGCGGGGGAAGCAATGTCGATATTGGGAAGCGGAAAGTTAAATAAAGCAAGCTAAATGGGAAGAGGATCCGCAAGGAAAAAGAAAAAAGAGAAAGAAGAAAAAAAAAGCAATTAACGAAGAATTGATCAACACGAGGGCGGGGAGAAGAGGGCCGCTATTGCTCTGCGATTGAGAGACAAGTGGCTTTGTTTGGGGGGCAAATGGAGGAGAGAAGGAGGGGATGGATGGTCGAGGGAGGGAGCAAGAAGAGGAAGGTACCAAATAGATCCAGAAGGTAGGAGCGAACAGCAGCTGCACAATATAATATGAACGGGATGCAGCTCGCTGGGCACTTGACAGGAACCCCGGGAAAAAAATACGTGCAGCAAGCCAGCACACACAGGCTACAACCAGCCAGCCAGCTGCGAGCGACACCGTCTTTTTGCTTTGTCTTTTACTCCAGTTGGGGCCGGGGGGTTATTTGCAACCGCTCCTCTGCAAGAGAGTGGGTATTTCGTGGGTATATCTTCCAATCTCCTGCCGTTGCTTGCTTTGTGTTGCTCCTCCGCGTTGCAAGCGCCCCCGCGACTGGCGAGATTGGGAAAGAAAACAAATGTCAGCGCCATCAACAAAACAAAGCCTCTCCTCCTGACTTCAACACCAATCATCCCATAGCCCCCAAAAATACAATGACCGATCGCCTCAATAAAAAAATACGTGGCAAATGGACAGGAGCTGGTCATTGTCTTGTCGCCGCAGCCACTGACTGCCGCAGCAACTTCCCCAGGCCGTCATCGCCAGACCCTGGCCCTACCTACTTTAGAGTAGATCGTCCGTCCCTGCCAGGCCGCGCCGTTGTACCTTTTCCCCAACCCCTCCCAATCCGGGTTGTGGAGAAATGACCCTAGGCAGGTAAGGGAGTCATTCTACTCTACGTGTCTTAGTGTGGGATACTTTTAGCAACTTCACTTTGTCTTTGTAGTGTCGGTCTGTCTTCTTGTTCTTGTTGTTGTTTTGCAGTCAAGTGTTGATGCTGCGCCTCGGACATTGCGACTTGACATCCAATCCCTTGGCGTCGTCCAATCAATGATCGATGGTTCCTGCGTTTGTCTGTCAGTGTGATCCTGACAAGCAAGCACCTAGGTCATACTGTCAGTAAGCCTCCCCCCCCCCCCCCCTTCCCGAAGTGTGATGGATTGAAAGATGCAAGCCTGTGGAGTGCCTGACGGAGCCTAAATAATGCACAGTGCGGGTGCCTCAGGTAGATGACACCAGCCCCCAAGCAAGGGGCAATTATGGGTATGCACATGGTGGCTGGTGGGCTCGGATGCTTGCCGTTGCCAAGAGCAAAGCCAAGACAAATTGATGACGAAAGTCACAAAACTACCGAGCCTCATCCACAACATCCAAACACTCACACAGACGTCTTTTTTTCACTATACTCGTGAATATCGACTTGCAACGTATATAAGACGGTCATTGGGTATATATAAGTTTTGTTCTCCTCCATTCATACAATGACCCGCAACTCCCGTTGGTCGAAATGTTGGCCTTACATTCAGCATCCGTCATGCTAGAGGTCTAATCATTCATCTACTCCCAAGGCACGCTTCCTTTCTCAAGCATCTTGTATTTTCATGATCGTGATCTCCGTCATCTTTGGTACCCATTCCATCTTGGCCTCGTCGAATCGGTGGCTGCGAGAGCGGTTAGTCAAGCAGCTCGGCCTCGACGCTTCCTGGAAGTCTCCAGGCGTCTTACCCATAGAACTCGGTGTTAGTCAACGCCTTGTCTCCGTATTCCTCGCTCAAAAGCTCTCGGTAGCGATACGGGATTTTTGCCGGAACCCCCTCAAATACGGTGTTTCTCAATGGGAAAAGAGATGTATCCTGTGTTTCATCAGCTCCACTGCCTCTTACACAAACGACGAGGTTGGTCATACCCTGAATTCATAGCCGTCCTTGCAACTCAAAATACCTTCTTTCCCGCTTGGATGAGTCAGGTTATATCGAACGGTCGTGATGTCAATAAACAGCCCGCTCTCTGTATCGATCCAACGCGCGTCGATCATGTTCAGGGTGTCATTTTGCTCTCGATTCGTATAGTGTGGGTTGACCTCCAGCATGTAGTCTCGGCCGTCTGGTATCCGGGGTGTTTCGTAGTGAAACACTGACATGTTGTAATATGCTGCCAGGAAGAATATGCTGGCCTCCGACACTTGGACATCTATGTCAGAGTCCCACGGCAAGATCTAGATCGCGTCAGCTCCACTGTCATACAGGTCTGGCAGTCACGGCATACATGCTTTCCCCACCACCAACCCAGCAGAGACCCGTGCATGAGCCATGTCTCAACTCCAAGATCGTTCAAAGTGGCAAGAAATGTCTGGATGAGATTCTTCAGTGCAGTCTTCTGCTCGCTGTAGTTGAGCTGCTTTTCGGCGAAACGACCGTCATAATGTGAATCGAAGCTGCAGAGAGCTGGTCAGCCAATACGATTCCATCCCACGAAGCTTGCTTCAACCATACATTGACTCATCTGCATCACTGTTAGCATTAATCTAGACTCGATAGGGTGGATTGAAGCAAGCCAGCTCCACGACATCGGGTGCACATACGGAAATATTTCTCGGGAGGATCTCTAGCCCGCCCGCTCAAATCCTTGAGCTGCTTCGTCCGTACGGGTAGATAGTCGGCATCTCGTCTCTGCAGAGGAGTGGCCGCGACTATGGCCAGTATGGTGCCAAATAAGAGAAATTGATAAAGATGCATGCTGGCGGCGAGCGCGTTGCTCTAGTGAACAGCAGCTGCGACAGTCGGGTCGATCATGAAGCAGATAATTGGCTCAAGTTGGGAGGATAGGTCTCTCGGGTCGTTGTTAATGCTGGCGAGCGAAACTTCTTGAGATTTTGGTCAAATCATTTGACAACTGACTGAGGTCGGTTCGGCCGGAGATGATCAGATGGATCGCAAGTGTACCATGGCCTCAAAGGTTGCTAGTGGGGTCCGGGATCTCTGGGACCATACCTGAATAGCTACGACGCAGGCAGGTACATGGAGGAGACCGCTGCATGGAAAGAAGATTCCACTGCAGTTTGAAGAGTAGGTGAGTATTACGGCAGGCAGGGGTTAAAAACGGCAGGAACGCTTCGTGAGTCGTGCGATAAGTGGTGCCGGCACTTTTTTTTTTTTTTTTTTTTTGGCGATGATGGATGGATGGATGGTCTTGCCGTTTGCGTCCCCCTCCCCCATTCCAAGAGTAACCTGGAAGCTGCAGCAAAGTCCGAGCATCAGGCAAGATATTAACCTAGATAATGTAAGCAGGCGATAAACTGATGTTTGTTCTATTTTCGACAAGTTCGTTTCATTTCCATCATGTGCGGGCATTGCCCTTGTCGGCCGCGCGTCTGCGGGCAGAGAGCCCACCTTGCTAACTTGCCCACTAACATAAAACGGCCTAGTAACCGGTAACGTGGGGGAAGATGAAAGAAAACACCACTGGAAAGCACTTGATGAGCAGGTCGATAGAGAAATAGGTATTAACTAACGCATGCTATAGGCCGTTACTAGGCCTTTCAAAAGGCAAGTGATCGAGGCCTGTCACTAGCAAGTTGTTTGTCTTCATCTCCCTGCCAGAAACTCCAACAATCTTATACTACCAAAGACATAGCAAACAACTGTATATCCCACCAGCTATTCATCTCTAGCTTTGGGAGGCCTGTGAGGCATCCGCACAGTTCACCGGTCAAAATCTCTCCGTCATAAGTCAACGGCATATATAACCTTGTACAACTAAGTGTCGGTACTCGGCCCCACTCGAGCTTTTATCTCCCAAGTCGGCCCCTTTTCCATTTTTATCCAACTAATCCCACCCTATGCCGCGTCATCCTCTCCCACCGTTTCATTCTGACTCTAGCAAAAAGTAGGGGACTTCCTAGTCAGCCGAGCATCAATAGATACCCTCCCGTGCTGTTTGTTGCCGCAGGGCTCCAAGGTTGACCAAAGTGATTCCTACCCACCTTGCCACCCCCAGGGACGAAAGGATATGTAGTGAGAAAGCTACCCTTACCTCAGTGTTACTTTGCGTCATCTCTCGCAATCAACGTGGTCCTGGTGTCGTCGACCAATGGCCACTGTTCGCTGATAAGAGCTCCCGTCCTTGGCTAAAGCTTAGCATGTGCCCAATCCAAGTCACCGGGACGAAGGGGACTTGCACTCCACTGACTGCCCTAGGTCAAAAGAGGGCGGTCGGTAATTCCCCAGCTTTATCAGGGGTGCCCCGAGGACGCCACGACGACAGTTCCAATCAGGTACGCGACGATTCTCGATTCTTTCTTTCTTGGTTCGACATAAAGTGATTCCTCTCTATTGTTTGTCCTCAATGATACGGTACTACGTCTTATGTAATCTGACAACATCTGGGGTGATGCTAGGTAGGTACTCAAAGATGATGCCCTCTCGAATGACGACCTGATCAGGCAACTCGCCCATGGCCTCCCCCAGCGTGAGAAAGAAAAGATATACCGTAAGTTGTTGCGAAGGCCTCGCTCAATCATCCTGATGTAAAAACACTCTCTCCAACGATTCCCCTCATCAGATATCGACGATGGAATCCTCTGCTCCGGGGACTGTTCCCCCTTTTTGTCGGTTCGGTTCTGCTCCGTTCTGTTCCTCCCGAATAACCATCCTGCGGGCGCAAACGACGTCGTCGGTGACTATTCATCGGTCGAGATAGCCTCCTCAGAGTCCTGAACACTTAGTCTTGTTTACTGTGACATCAATACGATGGCCCCTCTTGTCTCCATCTAGTAGTCTTGGGAGCTCTCGTCTTCCTCGGCTTTCATCTTGAGTTGCTTGCGCTTACTCTGCGCGCGCTTGGCCGAACCCGAGTTCTTCGACGTGCCGGATGACGACGTCTGTCCTTTCTTTGGCTTCGCCATGGCGCGCCCTCGCTTCGCCGGGCCAGGCTTCGTCGATGCGCCCGCCTTTGTCACCTCTATCTGGTCGTGCCGAGAGCTCTTGTCAACAACCTTGGTTTCCTCATCGCACTGCTTGCGCTTAGTCTTCGCGCGCTTCGCCGAGCCAGGCTTCATTGATGTGCCCGCCTTTGGTGGCTTCAACTTCTCATCTTGAGAGATCTCGTCGTCGTCGTCGACCGCCATCTCGCACTGCTTGCGCTTTGCCGAACCCGGGCTTTGGACCCGGTTTATCGACGCGCCCACCTCCGGTGCCTCCGTCTCACGGTCTCGAGAGCTCTCGTTGTGGTCGGCCTCCATCTCGGGCGACTCGCGCTCATACCGCGCGCGCTTCGCTGGACTCGGGCTCTGAATCCGGTTCATCGACGAGCCCGCCTCTGGTCCATCTGTCTCGTCACCTTGAGAGTCCTCTTCAGCTTCAGCCTCTATGCCGCTCAGCTTACGCTTACTTTGCATGCGCGTAGACGAAACTTGGCTCTTTGATGAACCGGATGATGACGGCTGTCCTTTTTGCGATGACGCCGACAACTTCGACTTTCCTTTCTTTGCTAGCGGCGGCGGCGGCGATGATTCCATCGACAGTGTGTCCGACGATGGCTCCTCCACGTCCGATCCGTCTGATTCATCCGACTTCAATGCTAGCGCCGCTGCTGTCGACGTTGACTGTCCACCCTGCTTGAAGCTCGGAGCAGTCGGCGATGTTGTTGGCGTATTTCTCATTAGTTGAAGAGTTTCAGGCCTGGCTTTCTTATAGTCGACCCAGTCACATCCAGTCTCCAACTTCCCTGTAGCTGGGTTAGCTTAGGGGAAAGAAAGAATGATGAGGGGGCCGGTCCGGGGGTGGGGGGCTTACACTTTTGTCTCTGCACAGTCTGCATCTGAGTGATGGCGCTGTAACGAGCATCTCGATTGAGCATGGCCCTGGATTCAGCATCGGATGGGCCGTCCCAGCCTTTTTTCCAGTTGCCGTCTCTATTGTCTTTGCGGTAGCTGTTTCTGTTCCGCTTGATGATCCATCCGAGGAGCTGAGTGATCCAGCCAAAACTCTTGGTGGCCTTTATCTTATCTTCCATTTCATAGACAAGCAGCTGCTCTCTCTCGCGGCAATCTGCGCAAGGCTTCCGGCAGACATCGACGTGTACACGGCAGCTGATCTCTCGCGCTCGCATAGGTTCATACGAGCGCTCCAGGCCTTTCCATGCTGAAGCATTGGGCTCGAATTCAGTCTCGTCGTCAGAAACGGCGTCGCAGAAGGGGCACTTTGCGGTCCAGATGGTCAACCATGAGGTGTCGGCCTCGGCAGCTCGAGTTCCCCAGAAAAATGAACTGGGGTCCGTCACGAGATAGTACCAATACTCGTTCAGCGGCGCCATGTCGATGATACCTCTCAATTTTATTTGGTTTTCCAAGTGCTCACGGACTTTGTCGAAGGTCTCAATAGCGGGGGCTGTTCTCAGGACTCCTTTCTTGACCTGGCTTACTGTCATTAGGTGCTCGTTCTCATAGAAGACCTCTTCGGTTTCGCGTGCCTTCTTTCGGTCAAGGCTCTCTTCAAGGATTGCGTTGTAGCTCTCAAGGCTATCTGTCTGCAGGATCATGTATGCCTCATAGAGGCAATATTCGCATATGTTGTTCTTTACGTCCGCTTCCAGCGGGAGAGGCCACGATAGTGCTTCGCACTCGAAGCGACAGCCTGGGTTATACACGGGCTGTCCTTCATCCTCGCTCGTACCTCCAGGAAGTACAAAGACGCCGGAGTCGCTCCCCTTGGCGGAGGCCACGGGGCGCTCGCATGGCTGGAATAGGTGATGCAAGTGGAAGCCGCAAAGCGCGCACTTTGCCTGGGTGATTTTGCACATCTTGAGCTCTAAGGATGGTCGATCTTTGTAGGATAAGTCTCGGTGAATCATGCTCTTGCTCCTGAAGGTGTCGCGCAACTTCATGCGTAGCTAATAGAAGACGCACTCTCGTCATGCGCTATGAGACCGGTTGTTGGTTTCCAAATCGGCATGAAAACACGAATCGGAAGAAACTGCCGACCTTTCGCAAAGATATATCGATTGTTGCGACTGCCCCGATTGCGCTGTGGTCGTGTCCTTGTCTGTGGTGGGGGAAGCGCGAGGAAGGCAGAGGCAGAGTCGCGCGAAGAGAAAAAAAGAGCAGGAAGGAAGCTGCCAAATAAATGCGCATGGTAGATAGTAGGAGGGAGCTGGAGGATATCACTTCTAGTTCACTTTGCTCTCAGTTCACTTCGTCCAAACAATTTTCTCCCATATTCTGAGTGGAAAGTGACAGCCATAATGTTTTGGTCCCGAGCACCTCTTCAAAAGAGTCTTGGCGTTTTCTCAACTTGTTGGAAGAGGATATTGATTAATAAAAACATAGAGTTGAGCTCTGGGGGATATTAGACGATAGCCCGAACAAAGTTAATACTCGTGATACGATTATAAGCTTTGTATAGTCGAACACTGGCCATAACTCGGTTACCACGCCAGCCGAATGCCAAAAAGATGATGATAGTAGCTATAAGTATTGTACAATAACCAAAGGAGAAGGTCATCAAGGAAGGACTGGCGGACAGAAAATGAGTATGCTGTGGTATTTAACTCTGGGGATACTAAGAGAAGCCAGCATTTGAAGAGCTAGGTATATATTCGCCATTAGAGTCTCCAGATGGTCGAAGTCATTTAGTACGGGTTAATGCACTTGGAAAAGAGTGTTGTTGACGTTGGGAACAGCAGGTTCAATTTGATTTGTCCAGTGTTTCTTGGAAGGTTGAGCACTTAGGTAGGGTCGGTGAGTTTCGAACAGTTAAAATAAATACAACCTATGGATCTGAACCGCTTCATCAGTTAAAGGCCATAAACAGAAAGTCTTGATGGCGTTGGAAGAGAAAGAGAGCGACCAGTGCCCAAGGCAGCAACCCCCTAACCCCTATTTTGAGATGATAACCCTAACCCTTATTTGTCAACAAACCGCCAGCCGTCACGCAGCTGACCCGCAAGGTGCTTTGTGGTAGGCATGCCATCGATGCCCATGTCATGCGGCTGAGATGGTTGACGTGTGTCATTGGGGGCCTCGTCTCCACGCCATTCACGCATCACCACCACCAACGACGCGCAAGCTCCCCAACTGCTCCCTCTGCATCTTGGCTGGCTACTTTCTTCGCATCTTTCACCTCGCGGTGCCTTACTAGCTTCTCACGCTACACGCATATCTCCATTTCGACTTGCTTGCCAGAGGCACGAGACACAGCGCCGGCCCCCCCTTTCCCCCGCGGTTCGGGCGCTCCACTGATGCGAGCGAGCCTCGTGTTGTCCACTCCTGTTTGACATTACCCTCAAGCGCATTTACACCAGTACCACACGAGATAGCACCAACGCGCGTGCAAAAACTATACAGGATGATGTGGACGGTAAGTCTTGATGGGTGACGGGGCGCAAGCTCCCATTCCAGAGACGCTGGGGAACGAACGAGATTGTTGATGGAATATCGTGAAAAACTGCAGGTTGTCAGGAAGGCGGCCGACGTCTGCCATATCACGGCAAAATGCATCCTCCTTTTCTCCATCCACCGGAATAGAAGCGCTGAGGGTATGCTGCCCCCCCCATATTTTCCTCTTCGTTTCTGTGCGGTGGTGAATTAACTGTGTTCGTTCATACGCAGGTGTATCCCTCATTACACAAGTCTTCTATGCGCTCGTCTTCCTCACCCGGTATACCGATCTATTCCGTGGCAATGAAATGTCGACGAGATGGAACCACTTCTTCAAGATATTCTACCTGCTCTCCTCCTTTTACACCATCGGCATTATGCGATTCGTCTACCCCCGGACTCGGGAGCGAGAGGTGGCATGGAAGATGAGCGCAGCCATCCTCGCTGGCTCTCTTCTGGCATCGCCTATTGTCATGATGATCTTTACCCAGACAGGTGTCTGGAGTTTTCAGGAGGTAAGCATAGCCCCCCCCCCCCAACTCTTCCTGGTCCATGGTCGGCTGTGTGTATGCTGACTTGTGTTGTTTGTTAGTGGCTCTGGACTTTGTCGCAGATCCTTGAAGCCTTCGCCGTCTTACCGCAACTTCTTCTTCTCCGCCAAACCACAGTCCCGACCGTCATTACGTCCTTCTACATTGTGTTCCTTGGCTCATACCGCGCTATATACCTCATCAACTGGATTTTGCGCGAACTCGACGTCAACGACCGAAAGCCGAACCCCATCTCGGTCATTTTTGGCATCATTCAAACGGCTTTCTACATTGACTTTGCGTGGGTGTACTGGACGCGGCAACGCGTAAAGCTGCGCAACGGCGGTGTCGTGGATGCCGACGACCTGCGTCGCGGCTGGTTGCTCAACCGCATCTTCGGCAACAAGCACATGGCCCACGACGACGATGACGACGAGGAGAGCGGCCCCGGCGGCCACAACCACCATACCGATGCCTTTGGCACTGGCAATGGCAATGGCAATGGCAACGGCGGTCGAACGTCTCGGCCAAAGTGGGGCGCCCGCGGAATCTCAGTCAGTGCCGACGAGGGCGTTCCAGAGCACGAGAGCTCATTCGAGGAGCACGGTGTAACGGACGGGTCAGCGGTGGATCCGGATGCGAAGATGCAAGACCCGGACGAGTTAGCGAGGGCCCTAGATGAAGACGAGGAGGACGACGCGCTGCTGCCCCCGCATGCGCAAAGCTCGCGGGGCGAACCAAGCGGTGTTCGAAATGGAGACGAGTGGAAAGACTGAGCGAAAATGACCCTACCATTGAATTTCTTTGCACCTTTTTTTCTATTTTCAAGAATATGTCTGTTACTGGCCAGGTTTCTGGTTTCTGGTTTCTGGATCCATATCACCATTATCAATCGGTGAGTAGAGAGAAGCAGTGACAAAACACTCCACCACCACCACCAACAAACATACAGCGGTGTCGTTATTCTGGGCAGTAAGTAAGTAAATGGGGATAGGTAGGCAAGAATTGCCTTTTTGCGGTGCTTTGAAGGCTGTGGCGCCACTAGCTAGCTGGCTGGGGCTCTTAAAGGAAGAAGTTCCATGGTTTTTTTTTTTGTACCTACCTACGGAGTGGAGGGAAGGAGTGCTGTCGAGCCTGCTGAGGGATGAGGCTTCGGGAACCTCAAATAAACATACCACAGAAGGGGGATGGAAGTCACACGTGAGTACCTAGGGGGTTTTATTTGTTGCGCTGTATTGTACATACCCGTTTATATTGGGCGTCTGGGTTTGGACCAGAGACCATTGTAGCTCTGAACTATCATCATTACAGAACAGGCCAGTTTGAGTTGCTTTTGGTGAAGAAAGTTTTTGTTTTTCTTCTTCCTGCCAGAAATAGGGGTAGACTCAATGTATAGTAGCTGCTTGTCCTCGAAACCTCTTGGGCCTGTTCTCTCGATGCGTATATAGAGGGACCATCATGTCATCATCTTATTCGTCTCTCGAGTCGGTCCCTTTAACCAATACTTATTCATTATGATAGCTATCTACCTGTTTCATAATTCCACTCCCAGGTCAATATTGTCATCTGAGCACGAATTTCCCCAATGGAATGCTCTAAACTAATTCACGATCAAACCCCCAAGCACGGCAATTTAGTCGTCATCCTTCAGGCGAGAGATGTTGGGGCCAGCACGCTCCAAACTCGTCCGCAGCCGTTGGAGTGTGGCCTTCCTCTTGGCTTCCTTCTCGCGAACGGCTTGCTTCTCCTCGTCGTTGTACATGCTCAGCTTCTTGCGAGGCGGAGTTCCGCGCATTCCGTATGATGCAACGGATGACGTAAGAGAATCGCGCATGCGCTCCGGCGAGAACATGGATGACTTCTTCTGCGGCGTTACAGTTCTGTATGGCGAGCCTTCGCGGCTGCCAGGTCCCGGGCTGTTGCCCAGCCCCACGGAACCGAAGCGCAGTCGCCGCATTTGGTTCTCAAGAACATCAATGTCGCCGCTGCGCTTCTCCGTCATGCTCGTCAATTTGTTGATGGTGCGAATAATCGCCTCGACAGTGGGTACCTGTGTTTTTGCTCCTCCTGCCGAGGCAATCTTGGCCTTGAGCATAGTCAAGGCCTCTTCGGTCTCGGCGAGGAGCTTGGGGAAAGCCGCATAAGCTCTTCGCAACTCAGTCTGCTGTGTCGCTTGCTCTGCACTCAGCGGGAGGGACTTAGCCACTGCCACTTGTTCTGGATCAATCTGCGACGCGATAACTTTGCGAAGATCTTCCTGTTTTACCCGAAGCTTTGCCAGGTCATGGGTTAGAGCCTGGATGGCATCCTCTGTCTTATCGACATCTTTCAGGCGCCCCTCTTTCAGCTCAAAGGCAAGGTCCTGCTGCACCACCATAGAGAGATCTTCTGCTTCCACCAGGACCCAGTCATCAGGGTTCTCAAGATCTGCTTTACGTCGACCGCCTGCCTTGAACTGGTCTGTGTGTCCTAGGACGAAGGACTGCAGGGACCGTGAGTTCAGTCCCAGCCGGTCAATCATGCGGTTGATATCTCTCCACAAGGTTTCGCAAGCTACTGGAACTTCCTCGCGACCGCTTGTCGAGATTGTCTCAAGCTTCGAGTCGACAACAAGGAACTCATTTATGTTCAGCGTCGGCTCTATCTCCGACTGCAATATCTGCTGGATGCCGTCATCTTCCGGATCAACGAGAACATGATCCTCGGCTTCTTTCTTGGCCGCAATTTTTCGTTGTGTTTGCACGTTAGGATCTACAGAAGGCGATCGACCAGCTCGACCAGCAACGGAAAATCCCGAATTAGCTTGCGAAGTTGGCGGCCTTCGTCCGAGGAGCTGCGATGCCATTCCCGGGGCGCTAAACGACCGAGGTGTGTCGTCGGCCCTGAGAGCATTTGCTCGTAGAGCACCACGGACGGGGCTAGGTGATCGAGGGCTGTGCGGTGGTACTGGCTTGGGGAAGAGCGGGGCGTTTCTGTTGATTTCGCCAAACAATGGTCGCGATGGCTCTGCCTCAGAACGGGATATTGTCGAAAATGTGCTCCCGCCCATTCCCCCAAAAGAACTTTGCGGAGTAAATCCAGGGGTGTGGCCACCGAATCCAGCAGTCGGACTGAGATCTTTGGCAACATCGATACCGCTGCCTTCGCTAGCAACATCGGTTCTGTCATCGCCTTCTTCGTCATGGCTCTCATCGCTCTCATGGCTCCCATCCTCAGACAGTTCGCCTTCCTCGGGGCTACCAGGAAGTGCAGGTACCGACGGGGGCGGCTGGACTGCTGGCTTGCTGATGGGTGGTAAAGGCGCGGCTTCTGGGACCTGTTCCGACTTCGGCTTTGGAAATTTGTCTGATGGCGAGGTCGTCCCCGCAGGCTTGGTAGGCAGGGCTTTCCTCACGGTATCTGGTGAATGAGGAGAATCGCTGACTTTTACCGGGGTGTTTGAGGCTGTTTCTGGTGAGTATGATGAGGTTGAAGAGTCACTAAGTGAGAAGACCGCCTTACTAGTAGCATCGGGTGGGAGAGGTGCCTCGGGAATATTCGCCAAATTCTCCTTGTCTTCGTCTTCCTCCTTGATCTTTGGGGTTCCAAAGACAGCTGAGAATGGGCCGGGTTTCGATCCACCGGTTGGGGTTTGTTTTGGGGTCCCGAAGGGATTGGGTCCTGCATCTGGCGATTTGAGGTTTCCGAAAATTGACGAGGCCTGCGCAGGCTTAGTCTCGGTAGGTTTCGGGGTTCCAAAGAGGGCTGAGACCGGCTCCGGTTTGGATCCCTCTGCAGCTTTGGGGGCTCCGAAGATGCTGGATATTCCGCCGGATGCCGCTGGTTTGGCGCTCCCGAAGATACTGGATCCAGATGAAGGCCCCGACGTGGTTTTGAAGTCGAACTTTTGGGGAGCAGGGGTTGTAGTAGGAGTAGTGGATTCCAAGTTGAACACAGACTGGGGCTTACCGGGAACCGCGGCTGGGGTGGTAGCATCCATGTCCTCATCCTTGGAGTCAGTGGTAACAGGCTGTTTAGCAGCCTCGTTTAGTTGAAGGCCGAAGCCGCTACCAAACAAGCCGCCACTCCTCTCGCTGGGCTTTTCATTATCGTTTGCTGTCTTGGGATCAGCTTTAAATGTAGTGCCGAGTACGAAAGGAGAAGATCCAAAGGTAGATGTGCCCTCCTTGGCACGCGAAGGAGGAAACGCTGTGTCGGAATCCATCGATACTTCGGGCGTGCTCGAGGCAAAGGCGCCACCGGGCTTGGATGCGAAGGGGCTCGGTCCACCTGAAGTCCCGCCCACTGACCCGAATCCGGGTTTACTCGCAAAGCCTGCAAAGCCACCGGTCGCTGGTGCGGCAGAAGAAGAACTACCAAAAACTTTACCGGAACTTGGAGAACCGGAGAAGCCAACTTGACCGAATGCCGGCGCTGCAGCAGCCGGAGACCCCGTTGCCCAAGGTGACGTTTTGTTTCCCATGCCCATTCCGATGGCTGATGACTGGCCAAAAGCAGGGGCTGCTGGCTTGCTTCCGAAAGTGGGCGTCCCGAAAGCCGGTGTTGTTGCTGCGGGTTTACTCCCGAAAGTGCTGGAGCCAAAGGCTGGAGTTGCGGCAGCACTTGGGGTTGTTGACCATGGAGACGACTTGGCCCCAATGGCTGACGGACCTCCAAAGGCGGGACCGGGAGAACCAAACGACCGGGCGCCAGTAGCAGAAGAGGCAAATGCTGAAGCAACAGGCGCAGGAGAACCAAACGCCGGAGCAGAGGGAGCAGGGGAAGCAAACGCGACGGGTGCGGGTCCTGCGCTGGCATCTTCAGCAGCAAGTCCCGGATAGTTTGTCCCTGAACGGATCGACTCGTTGTAGACAACCCACCACGTAGCCAAGACGCCCTCGTTATTAAGAACCCAAAGCCCTGGAAGTGGGCCAGGAGAAAACTCAATCTCATCAGAGGGAATTGGTTTATACACTTTCTCCCTGCTCGACAGGTCAAGCACGGTTCCGACAGGGAAGGTTTCCGTCATATCTTCGCTCATCGGCAGCTGCGCGCGTTTCGCATCGTCCGCGAACTCCGTCGTCGTGAAGACATTTGTGACTGCTTCGGCTGGCTTGCTATGGTCTAAAGACGTCTTCGACCTCGTCAATAGTCCTATGCTTTCCGTAGCAGAAGATGAGACCAGAAGAATATCCTGGAGATTGGGAGGAAAGTCCTTGAGCCTGACGATAGTATGATGGGGAGCCTTGTCATGCTGGAAAGGCTCAACGGGGTCCGTAATTTTCTGGTAAGTGAAGGTCGCTGCTGCGCCAGCTGGCTGATGGCGGGTGATAATGTGATATACGGATATATGCTCCTGAGCGTTGGTGGGGTTATGGACGACAAGAAATACATGATTCTCAAGCCATGTTATGGACGAGACTGGCAAAGGGTTAGATCCAATCTTTCTCAGTGTACAAATATTATTATTTACTTGCCATAATAGTCGCCAAGTGCTGGAGGTTTTGGAATATGCGCCTTTTCTGTGCCATCCGGTGTCATCTGGTAGACAGAACCGTCTGCCATACCGGCGACCAGCTGCTTGCCTTTGGTACTCCAAGCGGCGCAGCTGACCTGGGACCGCAGCACCGAGCCGTTGGGGCCCGAGACAAGCTTCCGCTCGGTCAGGTTAGCCATGAGAAGGCTGCCATTGTTTGTAACCATTGCACAGAAACTGCCAAGCTCAGGCATTGGATTCGGCGCCAGGGCCCGGAGGGTTTCGCCATTTGTGCTCAGTTCGAAGGCAGGTTGGGTACCTCCCTGAGTGAGGGCCTGGACGTCGTATACCGCAAGGCCGCCACCGGACTCGGCAGAAAGGATGAGGTATTGTTCATCGGCTGTGAAGGCCAACTGGGAGATGCGGAACGGGAGGGGCATCTTGACTTGGGGATTGAACGGCCGCGCCTCACTGTCACCGGCCTTTGGAGACTCGAATGCTTTCCGTACGGACTTGGTCGTCGCAATATGAACGGCATCGGGGCCAGCGGCAGCAACCAGGCCCTTGCGAGCCGCAATGCTCATGAGAGACGCAGTGGGGGCAGGTGAAGGCGTCCATTTCGACGTCAGCTGGACTTTGGCGTCACCAGCAATCGCAAGGAATCCAAGGCCCTATCAATCACACTATCAGCTCGCATGCTCCAAGACGCAGATGCAGATATAAATATATATTCATAGGTCCCACACAAGAACCAAACTTACCTCGGTCTGGATCACTTCCAGATTGCTGCCTTGTGTCAGTCCTCCTGCCCCTCCAGCGGCACCGCCTGCCATGGAGCTGTTCGCAAAGCTGAAAGCCATGACTGTTGCAATGTAGCCGCCCTTGGGCAGAGGACTCGAAGATCACAAGCCGCTGCTAGTCCTTCGCATCGAGCGATGCTCTCTCGCACGTTCGGAGAGCCGTAATGCTGAGTCGCAGTCGACGCTGGTTAAGCTTTCAGAGGCGTAAAGCTAAAAAGTCGAGAGCGCAGGCAGTGACGTGCGGGAATCGATTGTATGTAACGGCCGAGCAAAGTGGAAATGCAAAGTCGAGTCTTTGTTGCAGAAAGGCGCGTGCGATGAATGTTTGGCGGGCGAATTGGGCAAAGAAAGCATTCACTTCAACGCCAGACGCGACCCACGATTTTTCTGCCTGCCGTTTGTCGTGCCTGCCAGCTCCCTCTGGGGCCAACCCAAAGCACCCCTGCAAACAAAGCATCCCCAGTTGGAAAAGGTCGAATCACGTGGAGAGTAGGGAGCTTGGGCCGCTTTACTCTAAATCGAAAGCACGCCAAGCCGGACCAAGAGGGTCATTTGTTAGCGCGACTGGCTGGCAAGCTGGCAAGCTGGCAGCTGGAGGAGCTCAGCGGCTGGCTGCCTTGTGGGTGTGCGGGTGTGTTTGTCGCTGCTGCAGCCCCAGAAGGCAGCTTCCTAGCCTCGTCATCCAGCTCACCACCCCCCAGAACCATTCCATCAACCAACGACCGCAAACCACACGACGACCCTCCATCGCCATCCTCTTCAGCGAAATCCGCCGCATCGCTACGAAACTTACATTTGGTGTTTCTGCCAGCTCTCAAACCCAACACGAGCGCCTGCTCAAAAACTGACACAGTCGCAATAATGCCGGGCTTCGATTTCTCAAACTACAACCGCAATGCCGCGTTACACGCCCGTGGCGTTCCGCTGCCCAAGGCGACGAGCACGGGAACAACTATTGTAGGGTGCATATTCGAGGGTGGTGTGGTGGTAAGTAAACTTCCCTAATGATTTGGGTTTCCTCCCTCTCTCTCTCAGATCGCGCTGACTCCCTCACCTATTAGATCGCTGCCGACACCCGAGCGACGTCGGGTCCCATCGTGGCGGACAAGAACTGCGAGAAGTTGCACTACATCTCGCCCAACATCTGGTGCGCCGGCGCCGGCACAGCGGCCGATACCGAATTCACAACGGCATTGATAAGCTCGCAGCTGGAGCTGCACTCGCTGTCGACGGGCCGCAAGCCCCGCGTAGTGACCTGCATGACTCTCCTGAAGCAGCACCTCTTCCGGTACCAGGGCCACATCGGCGCGTACCTGGTGGTGGCGGGCGTAGACCCCACGGGGACACACCTGTTCACGGTGCACGCCCACGGCTCCACGGACAAGCTGCCGTACGTGACCATGGGCTCCGGGTCACTGGCCGCCATGTCAGTGTTCGAGACGCAGTGGAAGCCCAACCTCACCCAGGACGAGGCCGTCGCGCTCTGCAGCGAGGCCATCCAGTCGGGTATCTTCAACGATCTGGGTTCGGGCAGCAACGTCGATGTTGCCATTATTACCGGCGAGAAGACGACCCTCAAACGCAACTACATCACCCCTAACGAGCGCGTGCCGAAGCTCAAGAGCTACATCTTCAAGCGTGGCACAACGGCTGTGTTGAACGAGAAGATCATTCGGAAGGAGGATCTTGGTAACTTTGTGAGCGTGCACGAGCTCACCACAACGGAAGCGGGCGGAGACAAGATGGAGGTCGATACGTAACCTAGGGGAGCATGCATCGACCTTTGAGGGCTAGTATTGCCATGAGGGTTATGGAGAGAGAGAAAGGGAACTGGCCTGCGCAACTTTCGGATAAGATAGACAGCGCTATTGTACCAATATGTCAAATGATGAAGAAACGGGTTCATAGACCCGAAAGCTTCTTGACAAGTATTACCTGCCTGGTGGTGTTCTCTTACTATATAGTGCCATCTTTTTGGCTGATATTCAAAGTCTGCGTAAGCATGGGGATTGGATAGATCCGGAAGGAAGGTCCTCGACTAGTATTATACCAGGTGGTCTCTTATAAAACGACATCTCAACGACAAAACAATTGTAGGTAAACCCGACCGCGGGAACAACACCTTACCACCAATCATTCCAGGAAACAGGCATTTATTTCACAAGTCTGAGCAGTATAGGAGGAGGGCACCAAGGGCAAATAAATAATTCTATTTGGCTTTATATCTCCGGCTCTTTCTCCGGACCTGGAGCCTCTCAGATGGAGCTCAACATGTCTCCGACCCCGCGTCCAATAGCCTACTTATCTGAATTATGTACAGAACGAATTTTGTTCCAACAAGATGGTGATCAATAACGCCGTACCGGTTTCTTTACAAACACATCGGCATAACCCCCCGGGGGTTCTTTAGATCCTCAAATACACACAGATTATATGTGAAGCCAAGACCTGTTCCTCAGGTCATGTAAAAATAAAAAATTCAAGGTGAAAGGAAAGGAAATAAAGAGAAACGTGAAAAAAAAAATTTGCTTTTGACCAATATTTGACGCAAAAAAATATGCAAGGTCTGCCGTCAGACGAGGCCGTTTGTTGATAACGAAATAAATAAATAAAATTGTGCTTCACGAGCTCGGCAGCGACTCGAGCAGTTTTGATCGTGTTGGACGCAATGAACGCCCCCATGTAGCCATGCATATATGGTAAGCAAAGAAGACGCCAAGAACTCCGAGAAACAGATGGGTATGATGATGAAGCGTTGTTGACTGTCATTACCGTCGAGATATTGAGATATTTTTGGTATGGATGAATGGAGTTGGTCATGCGTGCGTCTTCCTGCTGAAGAAGCCTTTCCTCGATTTCGACTTGGACCGGGTCTTGTCCGATTGGGAAGATGTGTCTTCGTTGTACTTTGGCTTGTGTATCCTGGTGAAGACTATTAATCGTGGAGCTTGAAGAGATCCCAGAGAAAAATACTAACCAGCTATTGCCAACCATAGACATGCCCTTTGCTTCAGCTTCGCGATAGAATTTGGCGCTCTTTTTAAGATTCTTCTTGCAGCCAATTCCCTGAGCGTAGCAGAAACCAGCCTCAGCGAGCGCATCGACATCGCCCCAAGCTAAACAGTATATATTAGCACACAATCAAGGAACTCCGTGGAGGATCTTGGAACTTACATCCGGCAATCTCAAAACATCGCAATGCAAGAGCCTTGTCCTGCTCGATGCCCCAGCCGTTCATATGGCTCACACCCAACTCGTAGATACTCAGTGCGAATTGTGCTTTGCGAGTTTTGCGCTCTAAGGCATCGACAGCCCTGCCTTCCTTCGCATGGTCCTCATCGTCAGCAATCTCCAGGCTGGCAGACTCGGCAGCTTTTCGAAGCCACTCCACGCCCTCTTTTTGGTTCGCACGCATGCCCCAGCCATGTCTGCAGGCAAGAGCATATAGTAGCATGCCTGTAGGATGGCCTTGCCTCGCCGCATGACGTAAATGGTAGGTTGACTCTTGCAGCGAGCCATTCTTATGCAGTTCAACAGCTTTGCTTACATGCTCTTCTGCTGACAGCTCGGACATGGTCGGCGCATATGAGTGCTGGGACCTCGCCGCTTTAATCGTGCTGGCAGAGTCGCTAGTCGTGGAAGACATCGGCGTTTTACCCCTCGAAGCATCGTGGAGGACAGAGAAGAGTGGTCGACCTCTTGGAGCCTCATCGGAAGGACGAGCATCATCAGTTGACGGACGGCTAGGATCTGGGGAAGGCTGATCGATACGATATGCAAGTTCAATGCTCAGCTTGCTTGCTTCCACTGAAGGACGTGGGACGGGCTCATCGAACAAACGAGTGCCTGCTGCACTAGACGGTCTAGTTGGGGGAGAAGGAGGAGGTTGTCCAACAAGGGGATGAGTATGGACGTTGCTTGGTGGTGCGATAGGTTGATCCCACGAGAACCGAGGCGCGGGCTGGTCGTGCGCAATGTGATTTTGCGTGGGGTGGTCGTCAAGTAACATGCCTGATACCCTTTGCAGGACCTTGCCACGAGGCAGAGAGAATTTAGAGTATATATACGAAGGGGCAGGAGCAGCAATTGTCCCATCAGCGTTGGTCGTCGTATCAGGAAACCCGCCACCGGTCATACTGACGGGGGTGCCGGCAGTGTCATCGGCAAGAATAAATGAAGCATGGCTGTCGGATGATGCTTGACGAGCTGGAGAATCTAGACTGGGAGTGCCTGCTCTGCTAAGGGGCCTAGAGAAGTTGAACGAGGGCCGTGGAAGCCCTGAAGCGTCTGAGCAGATGGATGGTGACCGTCGGGAAGGGCCAAATCCAGGGGAAAGAACACCACTGCTAGCAGTAGAGAACTTGCGGGCGCTCTGCGAGTGTATCGACGTACTCATCGAGCTGAAGCCATCCCCATCTGTTGAATCGAGGGGTGAGGACATTATACTCGAAGAGCGTTTGGAGAATAATGGCCGGGGAGGAACCAGGCCTCCAGCTTCGAATGAGGTTTGCTTGATGATCTTTTCTGGCGAGTTGGTCGTGGAGTAACTGGGTGTCGGCGATTGCTGCACGAAGCTCTCGTGGGCTGCTGATCTCGACTCTGATCGATTGTCGTAGACAGGCTCACGGTCCATGGGAGTGGGAGACATCTCCCTCCGTGCTCCAACCCCAAAAAAGGTCTGGTGCCCGCCCATGCCGTTCATTTGCTCCCACCTCGAGATCTGCGCGTTCGCTCCCGTCGGCAAAGGGATTGAGTCGTCCGGGGTAGGCGGGATGTGGCTCATTCGGGGATGTACCGAGACAGGCCGATGGGAATCTTCGTCCACGTCGGTCTTTAAACCCAGGCCCGCAACCCCCTGCTGTGCGGAAGGACCACCGTCGTCGGAGCCGGAATCGTGCGACATGGAACGGAAGTAGTCGGACCTACCCTGCATGATCAACGGGCTCTCGGTGGTCAATGGAGGGAGGCGGCTCATCCGCCGGCCCAGCTTTTCGCTTTCCTTGAGCTGCATGGCGAGCAGCCGGCTTTGCATTGCGAAGGCATCTAGAGGAGAGAGTTCTGGAGGCGCTTCTCCCGCGACATGGAGCCGAGGCGACTTTAGTGGCCGCGAGAAGGACGCCTGAGATTTTGACCTGAGGTCAATGTAGTCTGGCCGTGGTGTCGACATGTTGAAAGATGTGCAGTCAAATAAAAACCTAGATAGAGTAATATCCCATGCGTTTCAGTCGATGTGCTGTCACGAGCCCGTAGATTCCCAACCTTACAGCGACAGGTCTTATGCTTGTTGAAATGCGAAAATCGACGGCACTCGTGGCCGTTGTGTACGGAACGATCAGGCGAGCAAAGACGTCAGAGACAAAATGTGACAATGCGGCGATGACAGTCTATCGAGGGCGCATGAAGGATGACTTCAAGTCAAGCGACAAGCTGGTAAAAGAGCGGACGGCGTGCGACTGAGGAAAGAAAGCATGCGAGATCAACGGTGCAGGTGCGGGTAAATTGAGATGGGGGTCGATATCCTGATTCCGTCCGAAACTCTGGCGATTGTGCTGAGGTGTGTCGTAGACGAGGGTTGTCTGTTTCAACGTCAAAGCAGGTTTTGCCGCGAGTAAACGCCACGGGAAGGTCAGTCGTGGTTGGGTGTTGTTGGAGGCGATCCCACGACAGCGAGCCAGTGTAATCTAAACACATGAGCGGCGCACAGTCGACTGGCAAATCAGGCGGGCGAGCGAATGGCTGTAATGGATGCTGGCAATGAAAAAACGATAGCGAGTGTCGGCCGTCGAGATATGTGTCGCAGGCAGGCAGGGGAACGAACGACGAGAAAGGACCATGCCGGCGTCAAAAGCACAAAGAGACAAGACAGATTCGAGAAACGGGAGAAGGATCGCGTCTGGCCGAGGAAGGGGATGAAAAAGAAACAGGGGACACCCGTCACCAGCGGGCTTGGGGTTCTGGGGCGTCCTGCGACGGACATGTGGAGGTCATCGGCTGACAGGGGGCTCAGAGGCGGGTCCCACACTGAATTTGCGGGCGTCCAAATGGTCCAAGGGAAATGGTCAAAGGCAAATGGTGTTCCAAAAATGAATCCCGCTAAGCTGCAGCAGGCTAGGCCCACCGCATCGTCCCTGAGCGCAGCACAGGCGGCGTAACGGTGCGGTCCCGCCTGGAGGATGGACCATGGAATATGGGGTGCAGGCCAGGCGATACAGGCACTGGGCAGAAATCCACCTGTCTTTCCCCTTTTCCAGACTGTTTCCTGCTCCTCCCACCTGATCGTCAGATCCATCCGGCCCCCCTCCTCTGGGCCCTTCCCGCGGCCTGGCCGGCCGCGACCAACCGACCAACAATCCAACATGAAGTGGAATTTTGGATTGGCGAGAACCTTTACCTCTAGAACTAGTATAGCACCGCCTCATTCTTTTTGTAGAGACTGCTGCTAACTGTAACTTTTTTTTTCTCCCATTCCAACCGCAGACAGTCGACTCTGCGTCATCTCGAGTATGTCCAACACACCCGAACGGCAATCCCGTACGCCTTTCCGGGTGTTGGATCTATCATCTACCCAGTTATCGAATTTTTGTCCGAGCGCAACGCCAGGCTGTTGACGCCTCGTGAACTTCTCTGGTTGTCTGGGAACGAGAGTTCGTCGGCGCTGCAGGCAGGTGGGTGGACCCCCCCGACACTACCAAACAGAGGAGGCGTCGGGACAGGGTCCGTCTATACATACGACGGCCTTTATTCAAAGTTCATGTGTCATCAGTCCATCATCAGCATCTGGTCCGCCGGCGTCCCTGTGCCCATTCCATGCCCCAGCGGTACCTTTACATACCTACCATATTAGCATCTTTCTAGCCACCAACAATCCGAGGATTTCGAGCTTGACATGCGCAACCACGGCAATGGTTGGACTTGGGCTGAAGACGCCTGCTGTGCCTCTGATTGCCGCTCTGGAAAACAGGCTTGGGATACTGAGTCTCTTCCTTTCCGGCACAATACGAGCGAGCCTAGGGATGGATCCCACGCCGTCGCTAGGTATACCACGTTAGTATACTACTGCTCTAGGCATGTAGGTATGCATTACATCGAAAAGTGAAAATCCCAAGGATAGACGCTCTGTAGCCAACATAGTGCAAGTATCCGCCGATCCACGATCAAGCTTTCGGGCCACTCCGCACCACATGGAATAAGAGGAGGTGTAACATATCAGCTGAACTCTGAGGCAATGAAACACCTCTCTCTTTGGCTCGCACGAGCTCAACTTTGAAATTTACCTTAATCAGCAGCCCGCCAATCGACTGCTGTCGTCAACTTGTCAGCAGGTTGCTGAGAGCGCCTCTTCAGACCACCTCAAACCCCGCCGTCGCCTTGTGTTGCGTCGTCGCGCGTTGTGGTTCGTGTCCAAAGCCGCCCAACAGCTTGCTTTGCTTTTGCATTGCATGCCCTCCCTAGCAATCATTTTCCAAACCAATTGGACGTCGAAACACACAAACATCCACCACCTCCACCGACTGTTGTGGCAACCACCTTGCACCCAGCAGGGGTTCTCCACGATGGGCTCGAAACCTGCAAGGTTGGGACCTGCATGTGCATGTCATTAGGGTCCTGTTGAAATGAAATTGGCAAGCTAAACAGAAACAGCAAGTCCCAAGACCATTCGCAAGCCACCACATCCCGTAATAAAACAGAGACTCTCACAGAGTCAATGACTGTTCGACTTATTATCATCATCAGCCGCAACAATCAGTGGTTGAACAGAGAAATCAGATTTGAACCCGTGACCCCTTCCCAGAGCCCCCGCGATCTCATGTCAAAATGAAAATACTTCACTTTGATCAGGGGCCGAGATACATAGGTACATTACACATCATGTTGTCAACAGCCAACAGTCAACATGTTCATTGAATGCAATTTCCACTGCACGTGTGAGGTATTTACCTTCAGGTTTTTCAATCGAATTGAGAAGCCCATTTCGCTTCGCGTAGGGAAATGCGCTCTCCTGGATATGGACATCTCAAGCAGCAATAATAGAGATAAGAGCGAACCACCAGTACACTGTTTGACTATCATGTCCCCAATCTGGCGTGTTCCTGGCCATAAGCTTCGGGCCGGGCCCGGTTCTGCGCATCCAGCCACTTAGCAGGTAGGTTGGTTGCACCGGTGAACCCGCCGGCCTCGGGCAGGTCTCAGACCGTCTTGCATCACTCCAAGGCCCGGCCGGGCCGGCTCGTGCGTCCATCCCATCTGCCAGTGCCGGGCTTTATATAATTATAGCAACAACAACCACGACGAGAGTCCGAGGCTGTATGTATGTATGTGCACAAGCAAACCAGTTCAAGTCTCCCAAAAAAAAAAAATAGGTCTTATTTTCCCCAACTGCCTCACCTTCATATAAACACAGCCGTAACTCCTCTTCCGATGCATCTAAGTTTAACCTAGGTACGCAAGGGGCTTTTTACTCATGGCCAAGAAGCCCGAAGAAGCACCAGACAAGAACAAATAACAGGAAAAAAGCGAGCGTATATAGCACAAGGAGATTTTATCTTTTTTTGTTTAGAGTTCCTTTCCCCTCATTTTCCGCAGGCGTGTTGTTCCCTCAAACAAGCCACGGTCAACAGCTGCCGCCACCGTCAGAGTACCGCCAACAATGGCGCAAAGACCAGCCACGAAGCCCAGGAATGTCTTAGTGCGCTCCTCACGGTTGACAACCTTCATGGGCGAGATATCCTATATTCTCAGGGTCAGATGGGCACTTTCGCAACATGTGGAGACGGCATGGATCGGGTATGTCATCACTTACATATGAGAAGAAGACGCCTGGGATACCGCCCTTCGAGTGCAAGCGCTCCTGGTGGCCCTCGGCGGCATCATCGCCACCGGCAAGACTCCGCCTGTGGCTCGTGACCGAGTACTGGTGCGTCTCGATGCTCCCGTCAGGAGACTGGCCAAAATCGCCAAGGTCCGAGGCGTGGTTCTCGGTGAAGCCCGAAAACTTCTTCTCCCACCCGAGCGGGAGGTACGACGTAGGTACAATCTTGATGAAATACATGTAGTTGAAGTTAGGGTCATCCGTCACCTGCTTCATGCCATCCAGCGGGTTCATGTGGTGGTCGGTCCAGGGCAGGTGCGTGTTGCCCAGCTTCTTGTGCAAGTTGTCCGGAAGCTGCGGCCCGAAGCGCACCTGGTGAATCTCGTGGGTGAAGGAGTGCCCTCCAGCCACGGGCGTATCCCAATAGTTCTTCAGATCGTGCACATGCATGTTGCCGTTGCTAAAGCTCCTGCCTGGGGCAATGTGGAAGTTTCCAACCACCTTGTTCACGCGCAGGTCACCCTCGATGCGGCAGCCCTCATGCCGCTGCTCGTCCAACCGCTCAGCGTAGTGTTCGCGCGTGCACTGCTCGACACCCTCGCCCCTACCGAAAGCCCACGATGACTGCGCGTATGCCTCCCTGACCTCGTCGCAAGTGTTGCAGCACCCGGGCTTGATGGCATTGGCTGGCGCGTTCGCACCGTAACAGGGTCCGCAGTACGAGGGGTCGAGATGCGTTGCGGCTTCGTCGGCGGCGTGGCTTCACAAAAGGGTCAATCCTACAAGAATCACTCGTGCCGAGATGGGGTTTCCCAACTTACAGGCTCAGCGACGTCGAGTCAATGACGCCGCCGCCCTCGCTCTGAGGTCTCAGCCTTGTCTTCTTCACACCGTGCTGAACACCATGTTGCTGCTCCCCCGAGACATCCATGACATCGAGGGTGAGGAGCTCGCAAGGAACTCGAGGGAAGCTAATATTGAGGTGGATCTCCATTCGTTCACCTATCGCAAAGCGTATTGTGTCAGCGTCTGGAAGGAAGCAATGGCAGGTTCAAGCGTAAAGCATACCTCTGCCCTTGTCCACGATCAGCTCGGGATGTATGACTATCCTCCTGTAGTCGGACCATTCTCCCCATGCGAGGAACAGCACCACGATCAGTGACACTATGGTGACAACACCACCGGACGTGGTTCGGACTCTCGCATCTTCGACCGTCTTGGTAAAGGCGTCGAGCCTGGTGAATCTGGATTTCGGAGGCATCTTGGTAGAGCGGCAAGGGACGCTGTGTGTTGTTGGGAGACAAGACGGTTTGTCACGGTTCCACGCCGCGGGGCCCCTGTGTGTATGTGGTGTGTAGCTAGGTAGGTGATGGGAACCAACGCCCTTGTTTGGTCCAGCTGAAACGAGAAAAAGAGGCGATCACAGGAATAAATTTTGGTAATGAGCGGCATCAATTGGCCAAAAGAGGAAAGAAAAAGATCACCTTCGACGAGCTTCAATGCTGGCTGGGCCTCGTCGACAACATCAGCCTCCGTTTGCATCAGCTTTAAAAAGTTAAGGCCACCTTACAGGACGCACCTTGCTGGCAAAAAAAAAGGCGATTGGCCCTTGAGCACCAATTGGGGTTCGACGCACGGACCGTATCCTCCGCAGCGGGAGAGACCCCCATTGAGCCCCACTGCTTACCTTCACTGAGGAAATGGGTTGGTTAATGTCAACTTCTGCCTTGTTATTCTGTAAACTCTTGGAGTCCGAGAAAGTGCAACGTGGCGGTGAAAGCCGAGGAAAATACATAAGATATATTTGTTGCTTTTATTATACATGCACAGCCCCGGAGAGAAAGTGAATCAGAGTGCCCTACATACTGGTTAATGGCATCCACCCTGGCTCTTCACCCTTAAACCTATCTACTCTGGACTTTGACTCATGTGTCTCAAACCGTTCATCCCGACTCCTCATGTCTATGCGAAAGAAGGGGTTGTCGAGGCCGTCGATGTATGCAAGTAAGCCCAGCCCACATCTAGTAAGTCTGTCAGTCTGTCAAGTATACACTTTCGAGGCCATCCACCATACAGCTCAGGTCCTTTCCAATTAGTTGATACCTAGTCACACAGCACCTAGCATTGTATGTACATCATCTTACCCTCCTTGAATATACTCACAGCCCCTTCTGGAAAAAGTCTACGGGTGTCAATCAATGGACTGTCCCTTTTTCCCAATTTGATTTCACCGCCAATTGCCTTGCATCTAGAACGTCTCCTTCAATCCCACACCTTCCTATCTCTCAGGTGTGTGGATCGCAGGATCATCAAGCGTGCGTGAGTCACTGCAACGATCCAAAGTCACGCCGCTTCTTACCCATCCATAAATAATATAAACGGTGTCCCAACTTTTGTAGCCTTGCCCGACAACTTTATCTCTTCACCTCTCTCGGCATTTGTATATCTGCAATAGCGGGAGCAACAACAACTACCTAGCTACTGAGTTCCGCCCTTTATCCCCTAGCAAAATTTAATCAACCCCAAGTTTGATTCCAACCAGAAGTCATAATTGTATCATCACACCCCACCACAACAACCAACCAAACAACCCCCATCTCCATATCTATCAAGATGGCTACCAATCCCACTCTTAGCAGTGAAGACCCCCCATACAACACAACCCCAATTGCATCCCTCCCCCAATGCTTCATCCGGACCTGGCTGCCCTCGGACGCAGCCGCCCTCCATGCAGCAGCCGACAACCCAAAAGTAGCACGGTACATGACGCCCCTCTTCCACTCGCCATACACCCTCTCCCATGCCGAAAGCTGGATCATCCTAGTCACAACATCGCAGGCTACTGTAGGAAAGCACTTCGCCGTGTGCGTTCCCGACCCGGACCCGGACAGCAGCCCGTCAGGGAACGGCACGGTGGTCGGCGGGATCGGGCTGAAATTGCCCGCGGCGAACGGGGTTGAGCCGCGCACGATGGAGGTGGGCTACTGGCTGGGGGAGGCGGCGTGGGGGCGAGGGATCGCGACTGAGGCGCTGACGGGGTTCACGCGGTGGGCGTTCGAGACGCACGGCCCGGATGAGCTGCGTCGGGTGGAGGCAACTGTGTTCGGGAACAATGAAGCCAGCGCGCGGGTGTTGACCAAGGCAGGCTATGTCCATGAGGGGAGTAGACGGAAGGCGGGGTTCAAGAAGGGTGAGGAGTTTGATATTCGGATCTATGGTATCCTGAGGGAAGAGGTTCTTCCTTGAGGAGGAGGGAGACGGGGATAAGGGAAAGTACGAAGTAGCAGGATCGAGTTAATGATAGAAAAGGGGGTTTTAGATGGTGGTGTTTACATTCGTGGTCGTGGAGTAATTACACAAATACACAACACAGGATTTTGGGCTTTCCCACCCCTCTATAATGTCCCAAATAGAAGCGCGCCGCCCCAGGATGGAAAAGGAGTCATTCGCGTGGTTATTCCCTGGCAGCCAGCATAAAGCTACAGAGGAACAAAAATCTCGTAATGTCATCGCGCCCTCCTACTGACGTACCTTGATCACTTTACCGCCAACTTCATTACAACTTTTACAGCCATTACTTGAAACACCGTTCAAGCCTTTAGTCGTTCAATGCCGGCCATATCATCCTGTGCATCTTTCACCAAGAAACTATACGAACCGAAATGTCAGCAAAATTAACCCCATAACTGTAGGAATATAAGGGCAGCAACCGTCAGTGCTCTCTTTGATCGTCATAGCAAGCCAGCTCGGCAAGCTCAGACCCGCTCAGTTGAGAAGTCACAGCAAGAGGCTTCGTCTGAAGAAAACAGCCAAAACACTACGAGCCACGAGAATCTCGAACAGTCTTTTTTTGCTTCATCATCCGGTTGCGCCAGCGATTGAGAAAGGAGAATGCCAGGAAGGGAGAGGAGAAACGTACTTATACCACAGCACCGTAGGCGCAATCGTGCCCAAATGCCAAAGGCTATGCGCATCAATAGAGCCCCAGATAGGCGGGAAATCCAACAGCTCCAGACTCATCGACATCAGTATCCACGCAACCACGATACCGGGCCAGGCAGCCCAAGCGCGCCGACTCGATCGGTACTTGCTGAAACTGAACCAGCTCCACATCGCGTTCTGCACAGTACCCACGGCCACGTTGGCCGCCATGTTGTACCCGTAGTCCCAGCGCCAGAAGCGCAGGTAGGCGACATGGGCCGTATACATGGCCGCGCACATAAGGGTCCATGTCTTTAGCACGCGGTGTTTCGAGGGCCGATCGAGCCGGAATATGCGCACGGTGGTATAGTAAAGCCCGTACAGGACCGATGCGCCGGCGGCGAAGTAGTCGAGCTGCTCGGTGAACACAAAGTCTCGCGTGTGGAAAACGGTACTAAAAAACCACGTCACCATGCCCACCCACGCCAGCATAACATAAAAGCGCCGCATCGGGTAGCTCGCGGGGATGTGGGCGAGCACCTTGTTGCGCAGGCCGTTGTAGTGGGCGGCAAAGTTGCCGACCGAGAACACGACGCTGAACGGCTCCTGCATGCCCAACACCCGCCGGAACGGCCACTTGCCGTGGAACTGCACGGTGGGCTGGGGTGGGTCGGCCGCCAACCGCCGCACGGTGATGATGTGCTGGCATGTGTAGTCGCATTCGGCTGGGCAGGTCCAGAGGAGGAGGCGGTGGAGGAAGGCTGTTGTTTTGCCGTGTTGCGTCAGTGATGATGATGCATGCATGCCACTTTGCGACGGCTCGATAGGAGTAAATAACGTACGAATGGGAGTCAAACGTTCAGAATCGGGGCCACAATTCTCGCGCTCACATATCTGTAGCATCCAAAAAGTTAGCCAAGGCTCATCATGTTGCATGGAAAGGAGTTGCGCGGGTTCCACGAACCTCAACACACTCGCGAAACTCGGGCAGACGGTCTCCGACTGACGCTGCTACAGGGTTGACGAATAAGAGACAGCAGAGCAGCGTAAGAAGTAGGACGACAACATTTTGCTGCGAGAGCCTTCGCCTCCCCCAAGAAAATGTCAACATGGCGGCGCCAGCATTTGCAGAAAGCGTCAACAACAATATCTGGGGCAGGTTTGGGGAACAAACGCGGGTCGCGACTGTGGTGGATCAATAGAAATTTTGGAAGCTGCCCACACAGGTAGGTGCCTTGCCCACTGTTTGCATCGGTCCTCGGCAGAAAGGCCCCTCAAGCTCCCGCTCTTTCCCCCCACCATTAGGCGGCTCGGGGGCAGGCTGCCTCTGCTTTCCCGAAATCTGGGGGTGTAACGGGGACTTGGGTTGTTTGGCAAAATCCTTGACCATTGGCGGCCAACGGCAGCTCAGAACCAGGGTTTCCCAACTTGAGGTGGGAGCTCGCGAAATTGGGAGATTCTCTACTCTAGAATGTTTGAAAAAATGGGACTGATTATGAGAAAGCGTGGATAGTAAATAAAAGACTGGCAAATCAACAAGTCCAGTCGGTCTTTTATCATTGCTCCCAAGGCCCACTGCAATTTGGTTCTATCAAGAAAGATAATATTATGTACAATACTTAAATGTCCTCCCTATGACGCGCTGTCGCATCGACATCGTGAAGTCATAAATGTAAAAATGTTTGTTTTTCAAGGTCAGCAACTCCAATCTACCCACACTCAAAGCCAATCTGTACGGAAGGTTGCCTCCTATGAGGTTATATCAAAAGGCCAAAGAGCCAGTTGAATAAAAGCCCAATAACCCCGTTCCATGTTTGTATCGTCTCGTCATAAAACTTTTCATCCAAAGCCAGGCCGTATCATGAGCAAACAAAAGGTCCCTATGTCGACCAAATCACCCCAAACAACTTCCTCCCCATAAAGAAAATAAAAATATTAGCAATGCCCACCGAGATATGAACAGAATACAAACTGTCTATGTTCACTCCATCAGCGGGGTATTTCCTGCTAGAATCATGATCAGTTCATACCGTCGGACACACCTAGACGGCTGATTCACTTGAGCTCGTGAAGATCGTAATACCCGTAACGCCAACCAAGAAAAGTAAAAGGCAAAGGATTAAAAGCTTGTACAGCGAATAGAAAATTGGACGAGCCAAGAACAGCCATTAATATGCTGATGTTATTACACGGGAGACTCTGACCTGCGACGAACATCGCGGTTACGGAGCTCCTTGAGACGCTGGTCGATGTAAGCCAGACGCCCAGCCAGGTTGGCGCGGGGTTGGGTCGCGCTTGAATCATGGATTGTTGCGAAAGGACGACCGAGCATCCCCAAATCGACGCTGCCGGCTTGATGCATCCGGTGCATTCGATTCGGGAAGCTGAAGCTGGAGTTTGAGACAGAGAGAGAAAACGGGGACCCAAGTCGTGGAGGCGCCAGTTCTGGCGTTACGGGCTGCAACCCGGCGTCCGGCAGGTTCGTGGATGTGGGCAATAAAGGCTCGGCTGGTATCCTTGGTATGAAAAGCTCATCGTGACGACTAGAGTTGGTGGACCGAAACTCCGTGGCCGGAGTAACCTCGACCGTAGGACGTGTGTTGGTGGTGTTTGGATCAAGCCACAAATCAGAGCCCATGGTAGGTCTCTTTCGGGGTTCGCTAGACTGTGTGTTTCGCCGCTTCTGTGTGCCCGACCTGCTAAGACGGACAGGTGACTGAAGGGTCCGACGAGGTCCAACAGTATGGGTTAGTCGTCGAGGCATAGGAGTGCTCAGGCCAAGTGCTGCGGCGAGAGAGTTCGAAGAACTCGGGCCATAACTCCTCGCGCTGAAAGGAGAGCCTAAACTTCGTCTCTCGGCGAACGCAGGCTCCCCTTCAAAGGTGCCAAAAGGTTGGCTTGGGGGAAAGGGAATGACGCCCTGATCCAGAGGCTCTGGAGTCGAACTTGTGAGCTGAGCCAGTGGACCATGCGGCTGCATGCTATCTGATGTGCTCAACGCAAGCGACATGGACATGTCTTGGGTGGTAAAGACGGATGGCACTCGCCCTGGCGTCGAACGCCGGTTCCAGTGGCGGGCGGCAGCTTGGTTGAAAGGAGTTGGGCTCCGAGACATCAAGTGATGGCTTTTGGCTCCGGAAGTGGCCTTGAGCTTACATAGCTCTCGCAGATGTGCTCTGGTGGCCGCGCAGGTATGGGGCCATTGCACGAAAGCCCCTGAGCTCTCGGCAGTCGGGGTGCTACTTCCGCTCTTCCTCCCTTCTCCCAAATTGGCAACTTTGTTCAAAGCCTTAGAGCCCTTCCAACTTCGCTTTGCCTCTCTCGATACGCGAAGACACACCCCATGAGGAGGAATGCAGCTCTTGCCCGTGCGGAAGGGGGTAACCTTAGGATCCTGAAGATATAGAGCATAGGTTGACCACAGGTGATCGCTCATGGGTTTGGTCCACGGCGCCTTCCGTGATTTTCCCTTCACGTCTCGAGGGTCCCGATATTCGATGTTCTGACCAGGAACGAGAAGGTATCTCTCTTTCCCGTCGATTTCAGGACTCACGCAATGATAGTCCTCAGAAGCATGGGAGAAGCGGCTGAATAGGGATCCGCTGGTTTGCGTCGACCTCGATGTCGAGGGCCTGCTAGATTCGTAGTCAGGCGTCGACTCGACGCTGCTGGCTGCCGAGTCAATGGTCCAGTTGGGATATCGGGTAGGCGATAGGGAGGGAACAAATCCGGGTACTGGGGTCTTAGGGGGGGAGAAGGTCCTTCCACGGGGTCGAAGGAGGAGCATATCCTCATCTTCATCGTAATTTGGCTCCGAAAAAGCGTTGATGCTAATCATATCGAAGTCCTTGGGATCAGACTCCGGCGCCTCAATGCTGGGGATTGGAACGTCGGCGGCGGCAACAGAAGCGAGAAATTGCTGTGTCGGCGCAAAGTGAGAGACAACGCGCCTCTTCAATTTCAAGCGCGGCCTGGGGGGGGACGGGAGCGGAGCTTCGTCATGCTGGGAGTAAGGTTCTGGCGTCTTGGGCACGTCATAGCCGGAGTACCTGAAACCCCTCGGGAGGGTCGCAGAGCCAGAAAGTTGATTCATCTTGTCTTGGGACTGGAATGCAGAGGCGCATAGGGGGGTATGATGGTGAATGAAGGGATAAGGAATCAGATAAAAGCTCGGCGATTCCAGCTGCCGAGGCCCTCGTCTCTTTCGAGCTCCGGGGCTGGCAGTGCAGGACCGCGATAGTCGTCCGTCCGCTGGCACCGGAAACGCGACCAGCGGGGGTGGGCGAGAAGATAGACCGTATCGATGGATGACTCTCGCGTCAATCGCTTTCGGGAAGATAAAGCTAGCTATAGCTTTTCGACGCGCGGGCGGGAATCCCTATGCAACTGGTGACTATCGGTGGGCAACGGCTGGCAGCCAAAATCAGATGCCTGGCGAGCTAACGTCCAGGTATAATAAAAGCAGCGACAACGACAGAGCAGTAACTGAGGTGTGTATGGCCACTGATGCTCAGTCGAGAAAAAAGGCCCGTAAAGGGGCAGATTGCAAAAATGGACGTCGGGCGTCGACGTGGAAATAAAAAAAGACGCCTAGTTCGCGTAACCAGGGGATAAGTGAAGGCGTCAGGAGTGCAGTTCAATTGTCGTGATGGATGTTGTATTGAACGTGAATCACCCGAGACCCTGCGCCAAGGGCGACCGGCCGTCAATTGGGTCGCAAATGAGTGACTGCGCAGGAAGGGATGGAGGAGGAAGGGGGAGAATATAGTTATGTAGACGGAGTTGGGGAAGTGTAGTTGTGCTGGCCCTGCTGGGGGTATAAAGGGTTGCAAAGAAAGACGACGATTCCCAGGAAGAAAGCGAGGGCGAGGGGTGGGAGAGCCGGCGGCGCGCCCAAGCTCAATGCTGGATGCTGGACTAGGCCCAAGTGCAGCGGGCTGGACCCTCGCCAATGCGAACCCCCCACCACGAGCACCGCCGAGTTAGCCAGTGAACAGCAGCCACAGGACCAGACGAGCTCGACGAGGGTGGATACACGGCGTTGCAGGGGATCCAGGTGGAGGAGGATGGGACCTTGATCTGTTCTGTTGAATCCAAGGGTCCGCTGCGCTCAGAAGTCTCGACGTCGCAGTGGAGTTGGCGCTGCAAGGAGATGGCGGGGATGGGGATGTCTGCAGCTAACGTAGAGCCGCGGATTCGTGGAACTCGCAGACGCAAGTAGCTGGATGCCCTCGCCGAGTGTTGGATTCCAGTCGGGCAGGCACCACAAGCTGTCTGGTTGGCAGCGACGCGTCGTAACTGGCGAGAAGCGCGACTGACCTAGGCTCGGGTTGGTCCGTCGAGGGAGTCGGCGCGTTGCAGGAGAGCCTAAGATATGCCAGTCGAAGGGGACGATGAGGGACCCCCTGCGGTTGGCGTCCTCTCAACGGTGCTCAATGCAAGCTGCAGATGGCCAGACGCTAGACATGCAGTCGCAGTCTCTGGAGTCTGGACTGGCGGGCAAATGGACCCTGCGAAGACTCCTAGATTCCTACTATGTAGTAGAGTAGAAAGAGACGGTGTGGGGGGGGAAGGAGCGTTGCTGGAGGAGGTTTGGGGACGGGAAGCCAGTCGCAGTTGCAGTCGGCAATAAGAGGCGCGGCTTGGCTTGCGGAGCACCGAGTGAGACAGACGATTCGCGATGCGCAATTCGCAAATCCTCTGCTTCTGGTGGCCCGGAGGAAAAGGGACAGTATGTCCGTGCGCTTGCGATTGTATGGCTGCTGCTCGTCGAGGGACTGAGGCGGTTCAAAAATCGAGAGGCTGGTGTATTTTCGCGACGGGCGCAGGCGTGGGTGGAACGAAGTGCAGAGAGATGCTGCAGGCGACCACGGGAAAAGTTAAGTACATAATCCCCCGTAAAGTACCAGTACTTTGATCCCCCCCCGCGAGAGACTCTCGGTTGCGGAAGATGAACCCCACAGGTGGATGTTGAGATATTTTCCCCCATCCAAATCACACCAACGTTGCTTCTGAAGCCTTAGTCTTTTAAAACCTCGTGACTTCCGGCAGCAATAGAGTTGGGGGTGATAGTGATAGGTACGGCATCTGACGCGGATGGGAGCTCTTGTGGAAGTTCTGAGGTTCCTGAGATGGAGCTTGACAGGGCCCCACTTTCCACAGCCAACCGAGACGTGATTTTTCGCGTCTGGAGAAACGCGCTAGACGACCGAGTTTAAGTGGGTTCCCTGACGAACCTTCGTCCATGCCTGACAAGCATGTCACTCCGACGGTCGCATAAAGATGTAACGCAAGGATTCAGATGGTGGATATTGTCACACTCGACTACTTCGGACGACCGAAATTGACAACCAGATTTTGATATATATATATATCCTGTCAGTAATACGATTGTACTTGGACTGGTCAATTCACCGGGCACATCCCGGAATAGTTGAGTAGTAGAATGACGATCCATGACGTTTAGTGAAGGCTGAGCAGGGCAGCCACTCGCGTCCTCCAAGCGCAACTGTCTGCGTTGAAAGTTGAAACCTCGCCGGTGCTGTCCGGTCTGGGTGGAGCTCCGACGTGGCAGCACCAGTCCAGCAACGTCGCAGTGTGCTTCTGGGCAGCATCGTCTGTGTGTTTAGTATGTACACCGCCTTACCTACAGGTATGTATGTACTGTAGATCTAACCCGACGGCGGCTTTCTCTGTCAACCAGGTGGATATAGGACATGCGACTCGCGCGTTGCATTTGCATTGTGCCAAATCCTGTGCCAGTTTGGTTGGGTGGCTGAATGAGCGTTGTGCTGTGTTGCAGTCGGGCTGGGATGGACGTTTCTGTCTCAGGAATACCTACGGCGGATACACATGGACATGTTGACAGAGTGCACGAATACATGTGGCTAGAGGAAGTCGGGCCGGGAACTCTGCTGCAGTGACATAACCTTGAGCAGCATGATGATCGGTTGTTGGCAGGCACAAAGGCAATGTTTTATCATCTCAATGGCGTCAGGAAGCGAGCTTACTTTGCCTGAGGGAACCCTGGTGCCCTCTCAAGGCTCTGTCCAGGCGGCTGATTTTACTACCTAGCAACCTAGGTAGTAGGTAGAGAGTAATCGGTAGTTGGGTAATCGACCATTGAAATGCTCCCGCCAGTCCAACCTCGGGGCTAGGTAGGTACCATCTGCTTTTATTATGGAAGGTATCCATCTGAGCTGCTATTAAGCTTTTCACGTTGCTGGGTGAGGTGGGTACACAACTGACCCGACTTCCCAACTTCCCAGTGCTCACCCTGCTCCTCTCTGCGGCGCAGAATCGGCACCTACTCGCCACTATACCTGAGCTGGTTCCTTGCTCAGGTCCCGTTGAGGGGTTGTCACATCACTAGTAGGTAGGTAACCTACACTACAGCCAGGTAAGGGAGGCATTGGATAAATACAAGCCAGCAATCAACCGACGCCTTACTAAGGTGCCTACCAACCTACCTAGGTGGAGAGCCTTTGCAAACCAACTCACTTCACCTCGAGACCCGCGACTTTTCAACTATTAATAAGCACCTTTCGCGGTTTGGTCATGTCTACATAGGAATCAAAATCAGTCGAGGGCGCAATGGCGACTGTTTCGAAAATCACGTCCCAGGAATGGGGTTCAGCCCCAGCCGATGTATTGGCCAGGCTAGCCCTTTTCGGCGAGATCTTCTGTGCTTATCGAATGGATCCAGGAGGCGCCAACTTCTCCCTTTCCCAGATAAAATCCTTCTTCAGTTTGTTTCTGACGCCTTGATCGAGGCTCTCCGCTTTCCTCGGGCAGTCTCTCTCTTTGCCTCTCTATGCGTTGCTAACCCGCCACCGACGCCGCCATGCTGGCCTCACCGAGCGTCTTCAAGCTCCTCAAGTTCGCCGCGCCGCTGCTGATCGCAGTCTGGTGTCTGGGGTACTTTTTTTCGTACGAGGCGGCCTACCACGGCGTTATTCGCACATTCAAGGACGAGGAGCAACTGTTTATCGCCGACTTTCTCGAGCACGAAATCGACGGCAAGCTCGACGGCCATGGCATACAGGAGTTTTGCGCCAGCAAACAATGGACCCCAGGTTTGATCCTTAGTTGCGACCCTCCACCTGGGGGCATCGGCCAGGTCAAGAATGCGCATTTGAATTGCATTCGCTTTGCGATGGAGATGGGGGGTGAGTACAGTCTACAGTCTAGTCCTGGCGTATTACCAAGCATATGCTTACCTGTCTATTCTTGCCAGCCGAATTAATCGTCCCCAAAATCGTAAAGCGTCACGAAAAAGACATCACTGTAATTGCGCCGCCAGTTGGTGGCGGCCCTCAGAGAGGAGAACCTTTCGACTACTTGTTCGACTTTAGCCATCTGAATCAGACCTTGTCGACATACTGCCCCCAGATGAAAGTATACAGGTCGCTGGATGACTTGTGGGACGTTCCGGCCGTACACAAGGCGCATCCCATCAGTTTGCAGTTGGTAGGAGCCCACCTTGTAAACGGCAGTGTTATCGAGTCCACGTCAATCCTCGGCGAACAAATCAAGAACTACACGGAAAAGACAGTGCCAAAAGACAAACGCACATATCCCATTCGATACAACTTACCCATCACGAATTGGGCATTTCGGACCTCCAACGACACCGAGTCGTTCTCTCGGAATTTTGGCCGTGTCATACGTGCTCGTGAGGACGCCAGGCGGCTCTCTGCTGCTGTCTTGTTCAGCTTGCACAAGGAATTCGGCCTGAACCTTGATCCCCGGAAAGGGGTCAAGGGTGACAGTTATGTTGGTATCCATCTTCGAACAGAAAAGGACGCAGGCAATTTGTTCCCGACCTATGAGAATCAAGCTGCCTATCTTCTTGACTTTGTCACGAGCTCGAAGGTTCGGGTTGCTTTCATGGCGACGGGAGCAACCGAGGAACACACACTATCCTTTGCAGCCAGGGCCAAGGATTTCAACGTGACGGTTGCGCTCAAGAAGAATCTTCTCCGCGACCAGGAGTTGACCTTGTTCAACACGCTTACGTTTGACCAGCGAGCTTTGGTTGACTATGAGATCATGCTTCGCGCCGGGCTCATCGCAGGACCAACCGAGTCAAGCTTTGCTTGGAACCTTGCACTCAGACGACGAGGTATCTCTACGGTGGCGATACCTAGCAATTCAACATCGGTGCACAAGACCCACGTTCAATATCAAGATAGTCTTTCGACGATATTTGGCAGCTCTGAAAGAGGCCTAGTCTATAAGGAGACAATTTGGCCATGAATTTTGGAAATCTGACGAAAGAGATCAAATGGAGTTTTAGGATACAACCATTAACAACCATATAAACAATAATATGAGTATACGTAATTCACCAAGAACATTGCACCGCGAATGAAACAAAGACCGTCAGGAAGACCTTGTTCAGGGGCTGTATCTGGGCTCTTCGCTAAAGGGGATACCTAACCAGCATCACCTACCTACCCGGACAGGTATTCCGGGTCACTTCCCAACACTACTACTTCCTTGCCAGATTACATTTCCCGTCCCATTCTCTCTTTAATCCGGCGGTTTGAGAAAATATCAAATAAGATCTGATACAATTTGTGTTTTCCCTGGGGGGGGGGGGGGGGGGGGGGGGGGGGGGGGGGGGGGGGGGGGGGGGGGGGGGGGGGGGGGGGGGGGGGGGGGGGGGGGGGGGGGGGGGGGGGGGGGGGGGGGGGGGGGGGGGGGGGGGGG
>JAPDFK010000272.1:0-65391 GCA_027569635.1 Lasiosphaeriaceae sp. G1095 | reverse complement strand
GTGGCCTGACCCCCGTTTTTTTTTTTAAATATACACTCGGTGGGGGGGTTTCATTTGGGTGAGGTTTTTTGTGTGCCCCGGGGTTGGCCGCACAATCCCTCTTCCAGGGTTTTTTTTTGGGGGTTGGGGGGGGCCGGGTACAAATTTCCCCCCCCCCCCCCCCCAACCCCCCACCCCCAAACCCCCCCCCCCCCCCCCCCCCCCCCGGACGCCTTTTGCCTGCCGCTGTCTGCCTCCGCTTCGGTGCGGATCGTGCATCCACGGGGCTTCCTTTTTTGGTCCTTTAGCGGTTAACGTTGTTGTTTGGGGGTCGACCCCTCTCGCCGCTGCCTGCGCAGATCCGGAGAGGAGAGCGAGTTGCAAGTTCGCCCGCCTTGTTCCAATGTGCCTACATTGGATTGGATTGGATTGGATTGGCTTATCGTCACTCCGCAACACGACCAATCTTCCTCTTGCTTGATGCAGGCTATTCTAGGCAGAGCAAATACAGCAACGTCAACGCCGACTGCTAAACAAACAAAAAGAGGTCTCGGGAATTTTATGACCCAAAAAAAAAAAAAAAAAAGGGGGTTATATTCAGCACCAGCTATTCCATTCTTCAGCTCCAACCTCCATTCCCCTCCTCCTTATCTCGATCCATTATCGGCCTATTGATAGCAATGAGGGTCACACATTGGATTGATTGCATCATCCCCACACACCTCGATCTTGGACCCTTGTCCATTCGCCAATCCGGGCGACAGCGTATCTCAGACATGACTCGATGCTGGATGACGAAAGATAGCTCCCTGATCACGAGGCGCCCTTCTTGCTTGGACATCATCACAACACATTACAACCACCACCACCAGACCAGACGACCAAAAACCAACCTCCTCCTGTCTGGATGCAATTAGGTCCTGATTGTGGATTAGAAATAAACTCTAGGTTAGAGCAGACTGACGTCGGGTCCGTTGCCAGAACGGCACGCGTGGGGCCCGTCTGGGCCATTGCAGACTCCTGTCGCTGCCAGCTGTCGCCAGCCCTATCGGCATTGCCCACAGTGGCCGTTCCATCTTTGGGCAACAGAGCACCACGTGTGCACTGCACGACTGCTTCGGCCCAGTCCATCCAGGTTGAGCTCAGACACCTGCCCCCCTCTCCCCCCCCCCCTTGTCTCTACGCCTGACAGGAGGTTCTGCTTACGTATCGACGGGCAAAGTGAGGAGTGGAATGAATTGAGTGACAGCTTTCGCTGTCGGCGATTGACCCCAACGCCCGTCATCCATCCTCTCTCTCTCTCATTAATAGCCTGCATCCATTAGCTGCTCTATCTCGATCCGATCCCCGTGCTGCATTACAATACCGGTACATACTCGAGCCTGCATCCCGCCGAGTCCCTCCCCTTCCGACATCGCTCGGCGAGCAACCCCTTTTTGGTGGCCCTCCATTGCTTCTCTTTGTCTGTCTTGCTGCATTCTCAAAGGCGCACAAGGAGTTGTCGAATTATTCATCTTTATCTGCCTACTTCCAGTACCTACCTATTGTTCAAAGCTGGAACCCACCTTTGGTAGAACCTTGAACGTCCCTAGGCAGCAGGCAGCATCCATACAGGCCGTGCTTGCTTGGGCCGGGCATGCACCCAGCCGCTCATTGGTGTCCGCCCACACCCGCCACAACCCTGGGGGGCTAGAGCCTCCTCCAAACCGTTGTTGCTTGGCTGCCTTGGAGTCACCGCCAACCACAGCACAAGTTGCGAGCGAGCTCTCTTTTACCATCCAGACTTACTAGACCCAGCCCTCGTTCGTTCAACCCGGCCACAGCGCCGAGAGACAGAAAGTCTGCCTTGGCTAGGGGCCGCCCACACTTTATTCTTTTCTGGCATTCCTTTTTGCCTTTTATTTTTGTTATTTTTCCGTTCTGCATGGTCGCCGCTCCAAACGATGGATTCAAAGGTCCGTTGACCTCGACAGAAACGCCCACCTGAGCAAAAAGGAGCCAGCCAGCCGCCGAGCCCGTGCGCCGCCGCCGCCGCCGTGCTCACCACCACAAACCGTCCGTCGGCTTTGGCGCCTCCTGAATTCCGGCGTCTTCTTTGCCCCCCTTCGACCATCCCTAGAAAGTCCCAGGGAACGCCTGCCTCACTGGCACCGATGTGAACCCGCCCTCTCCATTGCTCGACCCCTAATCCGCACCAATGCATCAACAATCTCGTCACCCCCCAAGGGTCTCCTCCCCCGCATCCTCTCCCCAGACCAACCCTTCCAGGACGAACAACCAGAGAGAAGGAACTCTGAGCTCGAATGCAAGAGCCCGTGCTGGGTCCGAAGTCGCACTCCAAGATAGTGCCCCAACATCAGACAGCGGCGATGGCGGTGGTTCCGGCCCGAGTCGGGATTCCGTCAAGAAGCTGGATCAGATCATCCAGGTGCGCAGAACAATGGGACCCTGGGTGGCCCCCTCTGATTCCCCCTGACCATTTCGGCTGACTTGTGGCAGAACTTTTACTCCAAGGCCGCTATGCTCATCCTTCAATCGCGACTGAACCTGCCACCCGCCGGGGGCAAAAAGGCGGAAGGGAGAAAACCGAACAAATGGGTAAGCAGATCCTCCTGGGCGTGGGCGTGGGCGTGGGCGTGGGCGTGGGCAAAGGTGGATAAGATATCTGACAGAACATTGTAGTTTCAAATCGACACAGACGACATCGACGCCTTTAGGGAAGAACTTCGAGTGTACAAAACGTCTGGCAGCTTCGAGAATCCCCCACCGCCCATGATTATCGAGACCTACTTAGATGCGTCCCGACTCTCCAACAGCCAGAGCCTGGTGGTAGTGGACGAGAACGGCAAGAGGTGGGATGTTTTGGAGGCCTTGAACTCGTCCGAGACATCGAGCGGTGAAGGCCCCAAGAGGCCACAACAGCGACGGAAACGAAACACCGAGGTCGTGCTCGAACGGTGGCGCGTCGAGCTCAAAGGCACCCCGTCCAACCTCGACGAATTTGGGCCGCAATTGCCGACAATATATAAGCGGAGTATTGTCTTCTTCAGGACGCTGTTCTCAACCACGCGGATAATGCCCTCGTGGAAATTCTCACAGCAGTCCCTGTCCAAGAGCATGCACCCTGCCCTCGAAGTGAAGTGCCGCGTCCTGACGGCCGAGCCCGAGTACGCAAGCTACGACCCTTTGCGCCAGCCTCTCTACGATGGTAGGGACATCGTATCCGATTACGCGTTTGGGGATATCGAAGTGCCCGTGGGCCGCCTCACTGTGGATTTAACATATCGCAACGACTGCAACTTCCGTGTGGATGACGCCGAGTCGCTGTTGAGCTCGAGGTTTATGGGCGTGGATGAGAACTTCTTCAAGCCATCAATAACGCAGAGGCGGGATCACGGGCGGTCGGATTCGTTTGCAGAGGTCGGCTCTCTGCCGGCTCACCACCACGGCCGCGGGGCACAGGAGCCTCTCCAAACGTACGGCAGCTTATCGACGTTCCACGGCGTGGGGGCATTAGGGACGAGCCCCATTTCGGCCCTCAAGGCAGTACGCCCGATCGGGTCCGACACCAGCTCCCCGCCAGGATCTGAGGCGGCCAGCCTCGAGCAGCCGGAGCCCCCGCATTCTTTGCCAATCCGTGGCTCGGCTGCTCGGCCCACTCTGCGTGGTTATGACGGTTCAAGCAGACGACCATCAGTGTCATTCCACCCGTTCAAAGCCGGGTCGCTATCGGGATCGCCGAGGATTCCGGACCTGGAACCGCCATCATCACCGCACTCGCTCACACGTCCCTCCGGGCTGAGCGGTACGTCCCATACTAGAAATCGCTCATCGCTTACTGCTGGCATGGCCGCGTCATTACGCGGCGGTCCCCCTGCTGTTCCAATAGATGTGCCGCCCGTCATGGGATCTCCGAGACCTCCCAGCCGGTTTAGTAGCAGCTTCACACATCGCAGGTCACGCCCATCTTTTGGGGGCAATAGCAAGGGCGATGATGACCAGGGGAGTAGTGGAAAGCAGAGTCTTTCCTCGTCTGCTCAGCCAGGCTCTGGTTTGCTTGCCGAAGCTGGAGGCGTGGCTAGTTCTGGCTCGTTCGCGACAGATGACGATAATAACATCTCCGACTTTCTTAAAATGCTGGAAAGCCGGAAAACGTTGCAGAGCTTTGAGCCTAGCAAGAAGGGAGAGTCTTCGGCGGCCGCCAAGAGGACGGCTGCCCAGCTTTCCAAATTCCACCTAATGCGAGAGGCCAACAATGTACTTACGGAGTCCATGACCTCCTCTATGCATCTCCATCGCTCCTCGAGCTCTTCAAGTCGACAACTGGCCAACGTCCCGAGCATGGTCAATCCGGCGTCAATTTCGGCAGGATCCTCTCCCGGCAAACCCCTTTCGCCCCACACTCCACATACCCCAGCCATTCCGTCCCGACTTAGTGAGAACTCCATCATCGACTACCAGGGCCAAGCTCCGCCCCGTCGGCGGGCCGGGACCGCCCTTGCCACTGAGGAAGAGGGCTCCGATGAGACGCCCGTCAGCCAGGAGGGCACAAACGCCATTGACATTCCGCTGTCGCCGAGACTGCTCCACACAACAAGTAGCAACCGGCGTGCCAGCTCCGTGGCGCAGCAAAACCGTGCCCTAACTGGTGAAGATGACTCGGACATTGTGCACCGAAGCATCAGCCTCGGCGCGGATGACCGCGAGGCACCCACGCTGAGCACACTCCTCGCATTCCAGCGCGGCTCCGAGGGCGCCAACTCGAGTGGATCCCTAGGCCTACAGCCGACAGCTGACATTCGGGACTCGGTCGAGCCGTCTTCTCCATCCGCCGACCGCGATGAGAAGGACGCGGGCTCCTCCTCGCCCGGCATGCTCTCCGGAGCCCCGTATAGAGTGCGGTATACCGGCCGTGGAAGGCCCACACCCCCGCATTCCTCCCGCGGGTCGTTTTCTGGTGGGAGGTACAGCCAGATGCGGCCCTCGGGCGAGGAAGGCGTGGATGATGAGCCGCTGCTGTTTGCCATGTCGGAGCTGGAACGGCCGTCACGACGGAGCTTGGAGGAAGGACGCAGTGCGGGACTTGGTGTTGGTGGTGGTGGATCAGCGGAAAGGGGATTTGAACCGAGGGGGACATCCAAGAGGGGGTGGTCATGAGGGGGGGAGCACAGGATATGGCTTCTCTCTTGTCTATCTATGTATAGAATAGCATCTCCCCGTGTGCCTTTTATAAGGGAGAGAGAGATTTTCTTCTGTTTGGGGTGGAGGTCATCCAGGTCAGGGGAACTACGGAACAAGACGCAACTGGCAACGGATCGGATGAAATGGCCCCGGATGGGAAGCGTTATATTTGTGGATATAAACCCTCTTATTTCTAAAGAGAGGCCAGAGGGAGATTTAAATTTGAATGATGAGTTGTTACTAATTTGATATCACAGTCATGCATTGCGAGCTTTATGCATGACGTACATATTATGAATAGTACCTGAGTCTTCGATGCCATGTGCTGGGATGAAAGAAAAGAACTGATTGTTAGATACCACATGCTTGGATGAAAGAGATAGACAGATAGACTGTCGTTAGTTGTGGCTGTGTATTGAGCACATCTTTCGTCGTGAATTGGGTTCTCAGGTTTGAAAAGTGACTGACATGAGTGAATGTCGAATAGGAGAGCCGAGGGGTTGAGCTTCATTAATTCCATGCTTTGGCCATAGCTCTCTCTGCGGGGCATACGGATAACTCAAGTATGCACAGGACCCTCAATGCTCAGGAGTGCTTTGATTAACAAGAATGAAGAAATATATACTAGAAAGCTGCCAGAAACCCATACATCAGAATGACAGACAGACAGACGTACGCACGTTGAAGCTAGCACTGATCTGAATAAATGTAAGGCGTTGCGTGGACGTGGACGAGAGCTCGCCAGCCAGAGTGGCGCTGTCGCAAGTGCATACGTAAGAGGGGGGCGGCTTGAGTGGAAGCTTGGGATCTGCTATCGTCTCTTTGCCGGGATTGAAACATAATTTGTGGGGCGAACCTCTCTGCACAACAAATCGAGGCTGACACAACAACCCTGGCACCTGGCGCTTGCTCAGTCTGCCTGGGGTCCGTCATCGATGAAGGCACCAACCACGCGGCACTGCCCACCCTCCCAATGTCCCACCATTTCCATCTCCAAACCACCACAGGAACGACCTGGTCCATCATCCTGGAACCTGGGAAGCTCTCTTCTCTTTTTTTTATTGTTGCTTGTTTGTTTGATAGCAACGAGAATCTTACCTAGTTACATACCTACCTACTTACCAACCTATTCAACTCACCAGTCACAAAGTAGGGCTTTGGCGGGGAACACCTGAGCAAACGAAGCTTCCCCAACCCGAACCGAATCTCGACATTCCATTTCCACATCGTCGGCTAACATTCCCCACGACGTCAAAGAACGGCGGGCAGCTCTTCGAAGCACCGCAGCACCCGAACTTAGCTAGCCACCGGGCTTGTTTGGCTCGCCAACTCTCGCCATGTTCCGAGCGGCGGCGGTTGGGCCCTACGATGAGGCCATCAGTACGTTGTCCCCACGTCACGCTGACAGTTGTCGCGCAGCTTGGGGGGTGTTGCACCTGCTAACAAAAGCTGCTTCCTTCCCATTCAGACAGGGCCACGGATGAGAACCTCACGTCGGAGGACTGGGGCGCCATCATGGAGGTGTGTGACCGCGTCTCGAGCGACCAGAGCGGCGCCAAGGAGGCCGTCCAGAGCATGATCAAGCGCCTGGCACATCGCAATGCCAACGTGCAGCTGTATACACTCGAGGTGAGCCTCCAGACCTCTGATGGACTGAAAATATCACGTACTGACAACCCCCGCTCCAGGTCTCGAATGCGCTCTCGCAGAACTGCGGCAAGCCGATGCACCGCGAGCTCTCAAGCCGCGCCTTCACCGATGCCCTGCTCAAGCTCGCCAACGATCGCAACACCCACACCCAGGTCAAGGCCAAGATTCTCGAGCGCATGAAGGAGTGGTCCGACATGTTCAAGACGGACCCCGAGCTCGGCATCATGTACGATGCCTACTTCCGCCTGAAGCAGACCAACCCGACCCTGCACCCGCCCAGCGCCCCGCAAAAGACTGGCCTCACGGCCTTGGACCGCCAGAAGGAGGAGGAGGAGCTCCAGATTGCTCTCAAGCTCAGTCTGCAGGAGGAGGAACGCAAGAAGAAGCCCACCCCAGCAGCAGGCCCGTCCAGCGCCGCCGGAGGGGCTGGGAACTCGGTAGCGCAGCAGGCAGCAGCGGCTCCGTCGCAGCAAGCTCCGTCGGGCACAACTGCCGCGACAGTATCCCGCGTCAGGGCACTGTTCGACTTTGCCCCGTCCGAGCCGGGCGAGCTCGAGTTCAAGAAGGGCGACGTCATTGCTGTTCTGGAGAGTGTTTACAAGGACTGGTGGCGTGGATCGCTCAAGGGGAAGACGGGCATCTTCCCTCTCAACTATGTCGAAAAGCTGACGGATCCCACACCGGACGAGCTGCAACGCGAGGCGCAGATGGAGGCCGAGGTGTTTGCCGAGATCAAGAACGTCGAGAAGTTGTTGACGCTCCTCAGCACGAGTAACACGGCGCCGAGAGAGGAGGACAATGAGGAGATCTCGGTAGGCAACACCACTGACTCGTCTCAAGTTCCATTCGCGAGTTCTAACCCTTGACAGAAACTCTACCATCAGACTTTAGCCATCCGGCCCAAGCTGATCAAGCTGATTGAGAAGTACTCGCAGAAGAAAGGTATTGGGGGACTCCAAGGGCCCTTGCAGTTATAGCCGACGGCGCGCTGACACCCATCTATAGATGACTTTACACAGCTGAACGAGAAATTCATCAAGGCAAGGAGAGACTACGAGGCGCTGCTTGAGTCCTCCATGTCGCACCCGCCAGGACCAACGTATCATCAATATGCCATGAGACCTCAAATCCCTCAAAGCTACCCACCCCCTGGCCCAAACTATGGCACTCCTCCCCCACAGCAGCAGCCACAAGCTGGCCCGGGCTACGGCGCACCTCCCCAGCAACAGCAGCAGCCGCCCCAACAGCCTGGCCCGGCTTACGGCGCGCCCCCCCCGCAGCAAGAACCCCAGCGATACTACACCCCGGCGCCTGCTCAAGGTACGCAGCTGGCAGAGTTTGGAGGATAGGGGGGGTTTTGATTTGACCACGGGCTGATTGTATATACCATAGAAGGCCCACAATATCCACCATCCTCACCGTCACCTAATTTCCAACGGCCTAACCCTGGTACTCCTGCTCCATTTTATGTTGCAGGTGCCCAAGTACCATCCCAACCCGGCCAACCCGGCCAACCCGCACCCCAAGCCCCACAACAACAACAACAACAACAACAACAACAACCTCCCCCGCAACAGCAATATGGCCAGCGGCCCCAAGAACAGCGACAGCCGTCTGGCGGCAAGCAGCCCGCTCCCATCCACACCTCCTCTCCCCCCCCACCCGCAGGGCAGTACCCGCCATACCAGCCGCCGCCAGCTGGCACACGTCCCCAAAGCACCTATGGCAGTGGTGGCGCCCCACAGGAACTCTCTACTTCCGTCTATGATTCTCCCATTGCTGGACCTCATCATACCAACTCGGCAGATACGTACTCGTCTTCCGTCTACTCTCCGGACGACCTCTATGCCACCGCTAGCCCCACCGGCCGGCTTCCTGGTGTTCCTTCTATGCCTCCCCCGTCTGTTCCGGCTCCTCTAGCACCAGGTGGGCCTGAACACCGGGCGTATGGGCAATACTCAGCCTACACGCCGTCCCAGCCATCTCAGCCGCCACAACAGCCTTACGGCGGCGGTTACGATGGCAGAAGCGAGAGCCCTCACCCTCCCGCCCCTCTTGGTCAGGCCCCTCCAGTGCCGCAGAACAACACGAGACCTAGCATGCCTTCCGACTTTACCCCGCCGCCGTTGAACCCGAGCGGATCTGCCTACGACGCGAGACAGACATTGCCCAGTCGAATGGCCTATGATGTCGGCAGTAACAGTACACCGCAGTACAAGGCCTATGTCCCACCCGGACCGTCGGCGGCGGGGGCCGATGATGGGCCCAGCGCACCCGGGGATTACTATCGCACGGCAGCATATTAATGATATTTTGGGAAGGGAGACGATACGAAATTCTTTCTTGACTTGATTTGTCGCTCTAGCATCGTTCACGCTCTTGGAAGGTTAGGGGGCGGGCAGGATATCTGATATGGAGCTTGATTTTCTCGGCGGGGTTTTTGGCAGAGAGGGGAATGGACATGTCTATTGTCTAGCCTCACTGTGCTTTACCGGCTGTGTGTGGTCGATTTGTATGTTTTTATCTGGTCAAATTAACTTCCGAGGGCATATTGGTTGGCTGGCTGGTTGTGGCCAACCTACCAATGCCAATGTCATCATCTCCCTCTACTCTGTGTTTTGACGAGGTCCCGTTTTGACAGGGGAAAGGGTCGAGAGACAGAAATGGGACTGAAATGACAATCACAGGGGAACCATGCAAGTGGAGTTTTGAATATCTCGATACAAATGATCCACATCCACACAGTCTACCGGGTACCCAAGTGAACACGCGAGAAAACGACCGTGATATCAACAAGATGCACAAGAGGGACAGCGTCAGTGGTTTAGTGGTAAAATCCATCGTTGCCATCGATGGGCCCCGCGTTCGATTCGCGGCTGACGCAGTGCATTTACTTTTGCTTCGTTGTGCTATCGTTTAGTTTTTGTTTCTGCCGCGAGTGCTGGGGCTCTTTTAATCACAACCCTTATATATTACCAACCCAAAGCGGTTGGCAAAATAATCGAGACTCATTACCTAGGGGGTACCTGCGTATAGGTTAGTTTTCTGTGGTAAGCTAGGTTGCTTCCTTGTACCCCATCAGCTCACCAACCAGTCATCTGACCCCTGGGGGCTAATACATCTTCCATTTGTCCTATCGTGAAATCATCGTATCCATGAAAAGATTTGTTAGATACCTGTTAGCTTCTGTTAGTGGCTCCAGAACAGGTCACGCGCACGTGGCATTTGGAGTCTCGATTTCACTGGCAACCGCTTTGCCATCCCCTTTCTTTTCTTTTTTTTTTTTTTTTTTTTTTTGCAGCAAAGCTTCAATGACTCAGTGAACAAGTGGGTTTACACACGAAGTGAGCGACGGAAGGAGAATCGCTTTTTCTTTAAGGATCCTTACAAGTTCTCAAGCCTCTAATTGGCTGGCTAGAACATCTTATGAGTTTATTCCGTACGCGTGCAACAAGAAAATCCCCATGTCAGGGACCTGTGGGGCACAACGGCCAACGCGTTTTGACCAATAGGTACCCCGCATGGAGATTTTTATTACCAACTATCCCGTACCACATTACAGCCTGTAAGGAACACCCATTTGATTCACTAACCCCCAACCTCTCCCTAATGCAAGTGGAGAATTTAGCTATAAAAGCCGAGATAAGGCTCTGCTACACTTTCTTTCCAATACAAGCCGCAGTCGAGGTCAGCTCTTAGGGCTGCGCCTGCGCTGAATGCAAGGGTTCAGGCATTGTTTTATTGGTCGATAACTCGCCGGTCTGTCAATTTTTTTTTAAATACACTCCTGCAAGCTTTTATTATTGGCAGTGTGACAAGGGTTCAACGAGACAGCCTTGCCGATGTGTTCATAAACAATCAAATGGGAGGGTGTCCACGTCGTACCACACCACTTCCCAAAGAAGCTGTGAAAAGCGCCACCTGCAACTATTGACATCTCCAAGGAGGCGATGACTAACTCTGGTAACCAATCCGCTGCCGTTTCTTTCATGTGGTGTGGCTGTCAAATCTTGCCTCACTGATGTTTTGGGACATTCTGACTTGCCACAAATTCAGCCCTCAACAGCAAAGCTGCGGCTGGCTCTAGAGAGCCTTTCCGCAGCATGGAAAGCAAATGCCAGATGGGCAAATGCCAGATGGGCAAATGTCAAATGGGCTGCCTTTTAAATTATCCCATAAGGTGCTGTGTGGCCCCACGCAATATGCAGCTTTCAAGGCACTCGCTCTTGGGCAGAGTAAGACTTGAGCCGCCGATCCTCAACCCTTGAACCTGTCCCATCGCCATGGAGATACTACCATTAAAATTGGTCTGCTTCTTACTTCTGTTATAATTACTGCACCGACTTTGCACTTGGCTACATCTACCTCAACTGGAGCCCATACCCCATCGGCTCCCAAAAATGTCTCGACACGAACGCACGCCAGACCTCCTGCGGCACGACCGACATCCAGACACTCAACTACTGCCTGTGCAACAACGGGTACGGCTGGGTCTTCAACGTCGCCAAATGCGTAGAGAGCGCTGATCCAGGAAATCTGGAAGTTGTCTACGGCACGCTGAAAGCAGCCTGCATGGCAACGGGCACCCCGATCAGCTTCTCTCTGGCTGATTGGGTGAGGGTGTCTGGCAGGACGATAACTTCTTCCGCACCGCCTCCGAAACCAAGCCTGAGTCCGACGACGATGACGTCCTTCTCGACGAGTACCAAGTCCTCGAGTTCGTCAACCTCGTCAATACAAACAGTCCCTTTTAGCCCGGATACTACACCTTCGCCGCAAACACCTGGGAATAATATGGGGGTGGGGATGGCGGGCTCAGCATGACTGATAAGATTTCCATTGGTATAGGAGTGCCAGTTGGTATTTTCACCATCGTCGGGGCGATAATCACGTGGTGCATGTGCTGCAGACAGTGATGGGGGACACGAGGGAGTTGTCTCAAGGGTTATATTCATAATGAATTAATTTACCTTATAGACGGGCGAAATAAAAGGTTGGATAGATATGTTTAAATAACGTTTGGCAATTAAACTTTCCTTCTCACATACACTGTGGTGCAAAAACAAGTTGATGATAATCCGAATCATGACCCCTTTATCTGTGTATGTTATGTTAAGGAGACTCGGGCCAAAGGAAAGGGGTATCCCACACAGTGCCTAAACGCCTACAATCAAAAATGAGATCGTTGAGGGGAAAACGACACGGCGGCCCAAGTGGAATCCCGCCGGGGGAGCCTCGTCAACCGTGCCGTTGGCGAAATGGTATATATCAGTGAGGCCGAGAATGCTTGAACAACTAGGTGCAAACAGTTTGTATATTTAAGTACGTACTCCCACGGGTCTAGCTAGCTCAAAGTATCTTGAAAGGCCGTCATAGGGGCTGAAGGACCACTGCTTGCCCTAAGCCAATTTACGGTTTACTACCGGTGGCGAAGAGGGACAATCAAAGGCCGGCCATCGTAGCCACAGCTATAAGAACTTTGCCAAGGTTTCAGCAGCGAGCTCCGATGCGATACTAGTAACGTACATTTTTGGGCCACAGCAGGGCGGAAGATTAGCCGTGGTGCTAACCGGTCTTTCAGAGCGGCCACTCGGGTTATACCAAGAACACGGACAATGCTATTTGGCTGACACTACTGTAAAGCCTCCCTCTAATTCCTGGATGTTTTAATCAGTCACACATAATGACCAGTGGAGGAATCCTGAGCGGCGCGCAATAGTTAAACCACGGTTCCTTTTTGCCGCTACCCCTTTTTCAGCTTCTGACAACCATGAACTGAAAAGGGGCACCCTTCCCGATGCCTAGAAACACATAGTATTTAGCGATACGGGCTCCAGCGGCCTCTCCTTATGAGTTTTATGAAATAGAAGTGGCCTTGACACTTGGGACTGTGGTATTCGTATTCTAATGCACTGGGCAGAGTGGCCCCTTATTTTGGCCCATGACTGCTTCTGGTTCCTTAGACATACTTCAGACGAGAGGCACTGTAGTACTTGATATATATTAAGAAATAACATATTTATCAATGGATGGTACAATATACCAGACCCGAGTTGAGGATAATAGCGTTGTCCCTGGAAGCCACTTCTCGTTTAGCCCGGCCATTTGCCCAAGTGGCTGGACTGTCTATAATCTCCAGGAGTCTCAGACCAGTATATCTACTATATTAACAGCGTATTATTACGATGGGTATATTTTATTTGTATAATGAAACATCTTAATTAGTACTAACTACTATACAATTTAGCGATTGCCATCTAGAATAGCCTGCCTTGAACCTATCTATTAACGGCATTGTGTAAGAAGGGTTGGTAGCCAGGGTGACAAGAGTGATACACAATAGTCGCGAGGTCGATGATGGGCAGGTACAATGTATTGGCAACACTGATCTCTGGCTCTCTCTAACTGTACGGACGCGCAGCCCCCTCTTTATGCCCCAAGTCTTGGGCCTGTGCTCCTCTAGGCACGTGCTCTCAGCCCCACACGAGCCACACAGCCCGCCACAGCTCCACTGGCGCAACCCGCCGTGACACATTGTTAGTCCCGCGTACTTGAACTTTAGCACTTCGTTACTTTTGACTCTTCAAGTAATGAGCACTCGTACAATAGTGGCTTCAGACTTAACCAGCCTTTGTTTTTGTTTATAGTCATTGGGCCGCCGCTTATTTTTATTGTTATTGTCGTTTCGTGTTGCGTCTTTTGTATTCGGCGTCGTCGTGGGAAGTCGCGCGGGGCGCTGTCCAAGGTGTCCTTCTCGCGAATCGCAACCACCCACTGCGCAAACGGCCCAATGAGCGCTTGCACGCGGCGGGCATTTGCGTTGGCCGACGACCGGTCCGACGCCAAAGACTGCGAGGCGACGACGTGTGGGTTGGAGATGTCGGACTTGGTGCGGACGGCGGAGAGGGTGTACTGGAATGAGAGGTGGACGGGTAAGTGTCGGTAGGTGAAGATTTCGTTTCGCGGGCTGGTGAATTTCTCGACGCCTTCGTGTTTGAGCTCGACTATTAGGGAGTTTCTTCCAGGTATCGTGGTGGTGGTGGGACTGGTCAGACGCCGGCCAGGTGCACTGCGGGAACGATCCCAAAAACGACAAGGCCGCGTCGTACTCCCGCGACAGGATGTCGACGTGGGCCTCGAGCTCGTCCATGTCGGAGAGGAGACCCTCGGTGAACTTGAACGGGTGGACTAGGCCGCAGAAGCGCAGCGCCAGGGCAACGAGCTTGATGGTGCGCAGGGTGGCCATGCGCCTGGCGTTGGAGGCCGCGACGTAGGCCTTGAGCCACTCGTCGAGGCTCTTGCCGAGCGCAGCGTTCTCGGACGAGGCCACGTCCCGGAACTGCTTGAGGTACGACTTGACTTGCTCGGCTTGCTGATGAGGAACTTTTGACTTTCTGCCCGTAGACGTCTTCGATCGTGTTCTCGGCCTCGTTCCACAGAGAGAACCCTTGCGGCGCGAGCGCAGCAGCACCCAGGATCAGGCCTGCTGCGACGCCTGGGGGGTTCGCCCAGAAGGCCGCGCCCGTGATGATGACGGCGCCAACGGCAGCCATGATGGACGCCGTGCTGGGCGCACGCATCTTCTTCAAGCTGGTCGAGTCGGGCACACACCTCGGCGTAGAGATTCGACAGCGAGGATATGGTCACACTCCAACAGCTGGTACACGGCCTCGAGCGTGTAGAAGGCCTTGAGCAGCGGCGGCTGGTCGGCAGCCTTCTCTCGTGCGCCGCTTTGAGCGAGGGCACGAAAGCAAGTCGTTCCCGCAGATTGAGGTACGTCTCGGTGGCCTCCTGAATGTTCTCAGCGAAAAAGTCGGCGTCGGCCTGCCGCAGCTCCATCTGGCACTGGTCCGGGTGCACCAGCGGATGAGGCACCTCGAGGTCGACCTGACCGGCGAGGTCCATTGCTACGTGCTGCATGGTTGCCGTGCTAGTATATGCGGCACCAAACGGCGTGGTGTGCTCGCGGATCTCATAGCGGAAAGGCTGATCAACATTGGTGCCCGCTTCGTAGATGCTGGTCACAAGCTCGGACAGTGGGGTGGTAATACTCGCTTTTTCTTTGCCAGTTGGTCGGGAGGAGACGACAGAGGTCACCTTTTCGGCCAGAGCTATGCAGCGGGTTTTGGCATCTTGCAGGGTGGAAGGATCCCTACTGTTGTTGTTGCTCCTCTTGTTCCTGGAGCAACAGCAAACACTCGACCGACATTTTTGCTTCCTGCCTGACAGTTGCTTCTTGCCTAACAGCCGCCGGGATCAGAGAGTAGTCCCGGAGACCAGGAACTTTCCTGATAGCCGCCTGGAGAGCCGACGCGGCCTTGGCATTCTCTCCGCTCCCATCTGATTTGCTGCAGCATCGCGATGCATTTGGTGAGATTGACGTGAAAGTCGAGAAGTTCCTGGAGGAGGCTTGCGAGGTGATCTACTGCGTCGATGGAGGGGGGCCCGGAAAGCTGCGCTGGATTCTCTCAGTTTTTGGATTGCTTGGCCGAGCACTCGTAGTTTGTCGGCATGGCTGTGGGTTGTATTGGTATGAAGCTTCTTCATGTATATGTGTGTTTGCTAAAACAGAACAGGGGCTCGCAAACAGCTGGTATCCCTGAGTGTGTGTGCTTACCCCGATGATGGCAAGTAATAGGCATTATAAAGCATGGCAAAGTATCTCAGGTCACTGATGCTGGAGTAAACTTTGACAAACCCTTTTTTCATGTCGTGTTAGTATTGTTTGCTTCGAAGGTAAGAACTGGTAGCATACCAGCTTTGCCAGGCTGCCCGGATACCCGGTCTGACGACTTTGCATCTTTATGGTACTTGCCCGGCGCCCATTTCAGGTAGTTGCAGTGGATCTGGATCTCCTTTCCGAGAATTTGAGGTGGGAGGCCAGGAAGACAGTGTGGGCGTAGATGAGAGGCCTCTGCTGGGTAAAGCCCTCTATTTTTGCCGGGTGAGGGCAAAGGTCTTGGCCGCGAGGATCAATGTGGTGGTGAAATCAACGCTCGCGGCCCAAATGTTGGCCAACCCAGCTCCGCCGGCAGAGACGAAGCCTGATGATCCTACTGCTCCCAACAACAAACCCCCCCCCCCGACATGGACTAAGATTGCCAGTCAAGGCCCTCCCGGGCCGATACAAGTACACCAAGTTTGAGAACTTGGCCCTGGAGAAAGTGGCTGAGATGAAGCCCTTCCACATCGCGTGGGAGAGCAAACTCGACTGGAACGACCGGGCCATCATCACGCAAGCCGGCGACAAAAGCAGCGCCAAGCTCAACTTTGATACCAGAGATGAGCTTTGGCATCTGCAGTGGCAGTCGGCTTCAACCAGCAACCAGTACCACACTTTTACCCCTGACCACCATCAGCCAACTACAATGTTTGAAACCCCGCAGTCGGTCCTTCAGGATGTCAAGACCATGATGGCCAATCCCACGACGGCCGACGTGGGCCAGGTCATCACCAACGCGCAGAAGCTCACCCCCGCCTAGATCCAGGAGCTCGCCCGCGAGATCAGCAACCTGCCCGGCCTCACGCCCGAGGCCCGGCACAGCCTGGAGATCCAGCTGAGCGCGTTCCTCGAGTCCAAGGCCGGCGTTGAGCTGACGTTTCAGGCCACGCGGAACGCATCCAAGCTGGTCATCGAACTCGATGCCAAGTTTGAACAGCTCTTGGTAGATGTGGCGTCGATCGATGTCAACCACAATACCAAATTTGGTGATCAAGTTAGGAAGCTGCTTCTTGTGTGTATACTTGACTGATTCGTATGGTTTGTGACTTTATACATGACTGACATGGCCTCGCAAGGTATTCCGGCCCATCATCAACGACAGTCGCGGTCTCGCCAGCCGCATCGCGACATATGGAAAGGGCATGTCCAGATTATGTCTCCTGGCTAGTAATCAGTCTCGAGTTGAGAGCTAATAATCGCCCACGCAGACTTCCACATCATCATCAAACCGGCAGTCAACGATCCCAGCATTACGCAAGCCAATAAACTCGAGTTCCTCCAAAGTTTCAAATCAGTACGTACCTTCAATAACCCCCCCCCCCCCCCCCCCCCTAAAAAAAAAAAAAAAGGTTGTAGACGGAAACTAACACATACATCACTTATTCAGCGCACCAAAGGATTCAAGACTCAAAGTGAAAAGATCAACGAGCGCTTCACCAATTTGAATACACAATTCACGCAGTTCTTTTCGGCGTTCGACTCTTGGGGCAAGGCCGACGAGGAGAAGCTGTCGGCCAAGGTGCAGGAGCTGAAGGAACGGGCTGCCAACATCCAAAAGGAAATCGCCAAGCTCACAAAGAATGCCGACGACTCGGTGAATGGCGGTGTGGGAGTTGCTATTTGTGGAGCCTTTCTCGTGTTTGCCAGGCCAGTTGGCATGGCGGCTGCTGTGGTGAGTTTCTTGAATCTTACCTACCTACCCTATCTCGCACTTGAAATAGAGAGAGAGAGAGAGAGAGAGACTGGGGCAAGCCGCAAAGATTCATGCGTGGTATTTCCTGAAACCATGATAGATCATCGGAGCAATCGCCATCACCGGAGGCGTCATCGCTGCGGCCGCATTTATGGTTGCTGCCCATGGTAAGTCTGTCTGCAGTCTTAAAAAATACCTAGCTACTCTCTCTCCGCATATAGACACATACCCATTTACACAATAGGGAGGATGATAACTGACGCACTCATGATTATTAGAAAACAGAAAAGGAAAAGGCGTACAACGCAGTAAAAGCGCAGCTCGACACCGAACAGAGCAACCTCACCTTCCTGACCAACACGCGAACCCGCGTGCACGAGCTGGCCACCCGCGACGCCGCCAAGCTCAAGGCCGTCATGACGACCCTCAACCAGGTCTGGTCCGACGTAGACCGTGACCTGGAGCAAATTGGCGAGAATCTACACACAAGTGAAGATATGAGGGTTTGTTCACTATCTTTCTTTCTTTCTTTCTTTCTTTTCATTGAAGCCAACATGGCTACTATCTGCCTCCTGTTATCTTCCAGCTTGCTACATATGGGCGAGTGTTTGCTGATAATACCTTGCCATAGAAAACACCTTCAGCAGCGAAAAGCGCAATTGACGAGGCGAATCTCAAACGTAGATGTTTTCTTGAATCTTGCTTCTTCTAATCATGTTTCCCTACACAGGCAAGGAGAGCGCCCATCTTTGCTAATGCAACCAACAAAATCTCTATAGACCTCGTCACAGCAAGATATGTCGAAGAGTACGCTCGCAATTTGCCCGTGTTCAAGGTCAACCCTCCAACCGCGTAAACTTGCCCGTTAAATGGGACCTGACTCCGGGGACAGTCAGTCCCTGGTGTAAGGCCAAACGGGATGCCCAGATCCGAGCTACCGTTCTTGGCAACGGGATATATATGAATGAAGGACATAAGGAGGCGGCAGGACATTTGGGAGCTGGTTTAGGAACAATCAACTGGGAAGGAAACAATGCAACCAAAATAAAGTCATCAACATCTTTGACTATCTATTCATGAATCCAACATCGATGCCTTCATTGTAAAGCAGATAATGGCCAAGTACTTTCTGCGTCCACGCAGACGTCTCGAAGTATTAGCAAACTATCTAAGTCGTCGAAATAACATGAGCTCTGCCGGTGGCGGGCTAGCTTCAAGCAGTTGGGATGTTTTCCCCCCCCCCTTAGACCACTTATAACCCTAACCCTGAGTTCCATGCCGCCCCGAAGATCTTCACCACCATCAACAGCGGGAGCCCAAAACAAAAGACAAAACTCCAAAAAAAACATACAACACTGGGGATTCGCTGGTCGCCACCGACCCAACTACTAGTCTAGCGGTCACTGGCTTATCTATGGGAGAGCGGACGGGATCCCGAGCTTTCCAGTGCCTATGGTCGTATGTGGTATGATGGTTCTGTAAATGCTCTTTTCCCTCTACCCACCTACTCACCCACTACCCATCGTTGACTCTGGAATTGGCTTAGCAAGTCCGTGGCCATTCTTTCGGGCATCATGCGTGTGACATAGCTGAAGAAACTCGTAAACCCGTACGGTGTTGCTTTGTGACCGCCAAAAGAGCAGGCTTTAACCTTTGTCTTCTGGCAAAGGCACCTGCAGCAAGAGCCAATGGGGTGGAAATGCCATCTTTGAATTCAGTCAGGCTATGGTTGGTAGTCTTGCACACAAAAAATCTGCAATGCATCCTTGTCTGTATCAAGGCGCTGCTCGTGGGTCTCTAATAATCATGAATTCGATCCCGTTGCCGCCTGGAACTGTCTCCACCTGAACCTTGGCCACTCCGAGGTTGGTTGGCTGAACCAAGACGACCAGCGCGCATATTCATTGCCCTCCACATAACTAGAGCTCGATGGCTGCATGTGGCTCGGCACAGAGGTACGAGAGCATGCTATGTTGACTGACTGGCAAAGGACCATCTTGCACGTGCCACATTGAGAAAGTCTGGCGGCGTAGTGGCTCTGGGGGTAATCAAAATTTCTCGGTTGCAGGTCTCAGCCAAGGCCTTGGTTCGAAACAATCCTCCCAATCGGCGTCCTATCCCGGGGCTTCTCGATGAGATCCGCGTAACCTTCCAGACCCGTCGCCATGATGCGCACAATTTCAAAAATGTGCGCCCCCTTGAAGGTTTCTGCCCACAGCCGAACCACGGAAGCCGCGAGTTGACGCAACTTGGCGCCGTCGGAAGAGGATAGGTCAATGGATCGAGATTGGTGGTGGCCATGACCTCCCCCAGATAGTGACGGATCGATAGGCACAGCGAACTCGGTCTCGTCTAACAGGCGACGCACGTTCTCGAGAAGGTTTCGTTCTTCCGAGGACGGTGGCGGCTCAGCCGGGCCGATCGACGCGAGTGTCAACAGCCACTTGGAGAGCAAAACGGCACATTCCAGGTTGCAGACTACAGAGTTAAAGGTTAGATCTGAAGACACATAATCTGGAGCTCGGCCCGCGCCGCGCCGTGCCCAAAAGCATCAAAAACAGGGTCGTTAAGCGAGACTTACGAGAATGCTGCATGCTCCACTCGAGCGACTTGGTTCTAGCCACGTAATTGACACCCATCCTGACCAGCACCGACAAAGCATGGATGGCTTGTATTACCGCACGACAGAGCTGTGGGCTACGCACAAGCAACGGCGCGTCATTGAAGGCCGATGTAATCAGGACGGGATCGCGGGTCTCGAGACTACGGCTGGGACTGATATCTGTGTTTAATCGTATGTACGCGAGCCTCAGAAGCGCCGTCGAGTTAAATGCGACCGGACTTCCGGGAAAATTCTCCCCTGCTGGCGCCTGGGTTCCCGCTTCGTTGGCACGGTTTTGGCGGTGCTGCTCGAAGCCAACACTCCACACGCGCAGGGCCTGCCCGACATCCTCGACGTCTTCCATCTTCAGGCCCCTATGCATGTCAAACGGCGAAAGACTGGCAAAGGACGTCTGCTTGAGCAGGAATATGTGCTGGATCAGTGCGTGGATGAGAACGTAGTTTCCTAAGGATGTCACGGGTGAAAGCGCTCCCTGTGAAGGGCGGTTTAACAGTCTCGAGAAGGCATGTTGAAGTTGGATGTCGATGTTGGGACACGTTTGCCGAACCTCCTGCCAGTGCCATGTGCTCTCAGCCCTCCATAAGCGAGACGGGCTAGGCAGGCAGAGGTGGACTTCAGATGTCAACAACAACGGCGGCGTGTTGTACGCGATGCTGCACAAGTTGAAAAAGCAGAACGCGATGAGCTTGGTCCGTGTGCCTGCCTCCAGTCGGACCCACGTCTCCCAGTCTTGCGGCTGTTGGTTTGGGTCTGCAAACAGGCCTTCTTCCCGAACTAAGAGGGCGAGTAGACTTTGCAGAGACATGGCTTCGTGGAGGATGGCCTTGGCGCCCCACAACCCGACGGCAAAGAGGAGAAGGAGAGCCTGGATAGTTTCGAGGCGTGATTGTGGCGTGTTCGGTGAGCTGCTCCATGTTAGCTTTTGTCACCAAGACAGATGAGGAGGGAAGTATTACTAAGGCTCCCGGTGAGTGTCTTGCGTCATCGGCCGGTCTTGGTGAACCGACGGGAATGAATGCCGGAACCCAGAGCTTGGAGACGGTCGCGTAGAGTGTGGGCTGTAGGCGGCAGGAGTGGGAAGGAGCCCGTGGACTTCATGGCTGTGTCTCCGTCGGATTTGTTCCAGAGCTACAGCTTTCGCAGCATACCACAGCGCGTGGCCCCTGTTCGTCTCGAAACGGTACTGCGCGCCTACAGCAAGGACTGCAAGGAGCAGTTCAGGCGACATATCGGTGGGCGACAGCGTGGGCAGGTGAAGAAAAGGGAGGTGATCGTGGAAGCCGCTAATATAACCTTCCAGGAACCTGTTCAGGGTATGCCGCGAGGGAAACACAAAATCGTTGGGGAGGACCGACGAGAACTCATCGAGCCGGTTCTTGATGACGGTGTGGTCCATGGCTGATATCCTCCAGTTGGGAGCCCTCATGCCATCTTCGTGCATCCTCGAACCCCCCTCGGACTGGTCGCGCATATCCGGCTGCAGGGAAGGGAACCTGGACGGAAATGTCGAGGACGGCTTTGATGGTCCCCGGCCGCCTGGGTCAGCTCCGTGCCGGGGCCACATTCCATACGTCTGATCCGCCTCGAACGAAGGCAGAAAATGCGACGACGTCGCGTAGTCGTTGTCCAAGAACAGATTATAATCGTCAAAAGCAGGGGGTGGAGGCTGTGGCGCATAGCCGCCTGCCATGACTCCTGGATCCTGCTCCCTATCCCGGTCCCCATACGGCATGCTTTCATGGTACGACTTGACTGGCGTCAGGTCGGGTGGCGGCTGGGCGAGCCCTTGCATCATTGCGGGCTGCATGTTGTTGACCTCGCCAGCCGAAGCGAGATGAGTGGCGGCATCAGAGAGCAAGTCCAGATTACATGCGGGTGGTCTGGCGGCAAGACGGGAATCTGGAGGCATGGAAGAGGCCACTGACGGTTGCATGGATTCGGGCGGATAGCGTGGCTGCGGCGCCCGCTGCGGGAGACCGAGCATCTCGGTGTCGGGGTGGCTTTCGGAGGGGCCGACAGCGGCGCTCCCCGAGGACGGTTTACGCGGCCTGGCCCCATCCTTATTGCTGCTGCCTTCATTGAGATGGACAAGCTTCTCGTGGCGGACGAGGAGATCACTGATGTCCATATAAGCATACTTCCTCAACGGCGTTTGGGGGTGGATGGGGGTTGGTTGGATGACGGAGCACCAGGAAACAGGGTCCAACCCAGAGAGGATGGTGGTGCTGCTGTCGCTGAAGGAAAAGCTGGGGAAGCTGGGCAGCTGGGACGTAGGGGGGAAGAAGGAGGGGGAACGGTGGTAGTAAGTGGTGGAAGCACGGCCAGGGCGCCAAAAAAGCGCAAGGCAAATGACACGTACTGGGGACAGGAAAAAGGAATTTGCTCACCGTCGTCCAAACGTTTTCCCACATCGATCCCAGACACAAGAAAAAGGCTTTTCCTTGGTATGGGTTCTCTCGTGCCTCTGGACGTGCTCCACACGCCTAATATCAGACAACAATGTAAGTCAATATGCAAGAGAGGAGACGGCCGGCGAGGTGCGGTGCGGTGCTTGTTTTACTGACCTGAAGCGTTTGCTGCAGTACTTGCACGGCAGAGTCTTGGGCTTCTGGTGCCGGGCCTCCCCGTTCTCATCGGCAGTATGGGACGGGGCCGGCGCCTCGATGGACTGAAGGGGCAGCATGGCGTGGTGAGAGGCTTGCCTGATGGGATTGGGGTATCGAAATGGGTAATGTACGAGACAGCCACGCAGGCAGGCTGGCTGGCTGGCTGGCCGTCGAGTGGGGGAAGGGGGAAGGGGGAAGGGGAAAGGGGGAGGAGAGCAGCCAAACCGACCGACTAGGAGGAGCCTGAGGGGTGTTTTGTGGGGTGGGTTTGTACGAGTGAGCGGATGGGTGAATCAAGGCGCACAAATCATGCTCGTCTTGTTATATTCAGCCCTGGGGTTGATGTCGTTGGGCGACTGCGTGGACGGTGGTGAGATGGCGTCTGCCGGTATGTATAGTACCGTATCTACCACCCCTCGTCCCTCGTCCGTTCGCCTGTCTCTAGCGCAGTCGCTCACTGTGAAGCCCTCGTGGCGTGTGAGTTTGAGACTCACTGACCGCCCCCCGGCAACCCTCGTCCAGCTCTCTCGTCCAAGACCAGACCAGACAACAACAAGCAGCGACAGGAGGCTGTTTGTGAAGCCAGGGGCACTAAGTCTAGGCTCAGAGGGCCCCGCTGGACAACAACAAAAGTGAATTGGACGAGCGTTGAGAGCGGGGGAAGTGATATCGAGTGCGAGCAGGTAGTAGCTGCTAGTATGACTATGACCGACTATGACACAAGCACGACAGCTTGTTTGCAAACACGCATCCGCGGGGGGACGTTGCGGAGGTGTGGGTGGACGGGCGGGCGCAAACCTAATAATCCGTGGGGTCGGGGGTGGTGGCTTGATTGTTGACAGGCAGCCCGCGACGAGAGCGGTCGGCTGGCGCTGCGCTGCGCTGGGGCTTGGCGTTTGTGCGTGTGAGTGGCTATCAATCACTCGAGGTATGTATATGTTGGTTAAATGCGGGCGCGGGCGTCCAGACACCGCGTGAGGAGGAAGCTGAAAAAAAGAGGCATATACTCTCGAGGAGGGAGGAACAGACGGGACGACGTGGAGAGACAGAGCGGAGAAGATACCAGCACAAAGGGTGGGTGTGTGTGGTGGCGGTGGTTACAAGGAATAAGGAGCCCAGGCACAAGCAAGCGAGGCGCTCAAGCTGCAGAAGGCGGAGGCGGGGAAAAAGAGGGACGCGGAGCGCTGCTCAGTGCCCAGTGCGGGTCTGGGGTGTGAAAAAGAGGAGAAAGAGGAGAAGCCTGGACGGATAGACAAGGTTCCCAGCAGCTTTCTTTTTTCGCGTGCGTTGGGAGCCTCGACTGCCAAAGTTAAGTTTGTTTCTTCCTCCAAAACAACACAAGACCTAGGTAGAATGTCGGGGCGCGTCGTAGGCGGTCCAGGTCGCAATCGAAAGCTTGCAGCCGATCTTGGAGTTTCTGGACCAGTGCGTATGTGCGACAATCGACTCAACACCCCAGTCTACCTAGGCAGGTCAAGGTAGGTACGTGAAGTTGCTGTCGGGAGCTCGCTCGTGTGTGCCTGCCATTAACGGTCGGTCGCATACGGAGGGGACGGGCTTTACAAACAGTCGCTGGGATAGGTAGGTGACGGAGGTTGCTGCCAGTGAGCAACAAGCGGGAGGGGAGAGGGGGAAACAGCGCGGAGGGGGGGGGGGGGGGGGGGGGTAAGGACTCACGCAGCACTGGACTTCACAATGACGGCACCATGCTCATCTTCACTTCAATGTTCCCAACTCTCTACGAACACGAAACTGCATATACATACATACCTACCTACATGCTGCCAGCAAATAAATGTCAAAAACTGGCCTCGGAACCAGGACCACGGCGGAAATCAGCCCTCAATTGCGTCTCACGTCCGGTATACAATTCTTGGGCAAGCTGCCAACATGGCTCGAAAAGGCTGGTGCGCTGCTGTCCAGCGTAGCGCATGGCCCAGGCGGCTCCTTCCCCATGGGAAGTAGGACGAGGAAGCAAGCCAGCCCTGGCGCCTTCCTCCGTCTCCGCATTGGAGAAGCACGTCGACCTGCAAGGCTTCAGAGGGAAAGAGGGGTGGGGCCAGATCGCTGTTTGGGGATGCAGGGAACCAGGAATGGGGTGGGGACGGGGAGCCAATCACGCGCAGCAGCAATTTCCCAAAGCTTTCTTGGGGTCGGAACAGGCCGTGAACTACTGGGACGAGGATTGATTTTCCGCCACGGAAACAGCACGACAACTGCCGAGACCTTGAATTGCTTCATCGCCCAGCATCTTCCATGCTTCCAACCGCAGCCTCTTGTTTTTAATGATGGCTGGATCACACCTTTACTTCACAATAAACCATACAGTACACCACATCGCGCTGCCTACTTACTTGCTACACTTTACTTTTCACTTGAATAGGCGTGAGAGGAGGTGGCTCGGAGGGGGTCCTTCACGCGGTGCCCTCGCCGCCTAAACTGGGCTCTCAGACCCCCAATGCTCTGGCATCATCTATTCTAGACCCCCAGACCTCCAGACCTCTCAGGTATCACCATGCATCAATACGTCAGTCCTCCTCTCGGTCTACAAGTGTTGTCTCCGCTGCACGACATGCGCCCCAAGCGTCTATCGAGCCAATATATCTGAGCGTGCTGCCAATTGCATTTACTCTCGTCGATTTGAATGTGGCCGGCAACCGACTTGTCAGATCTGGTAACCCGTCATCCCAAATTGGATTGGTAGTCCAGCGGCCATATGCGCACGCCATGTCCATGTTGCTTTGAGGAAACATTTTTCATCAGCAAGCAAGCTTCGCCTTTCCCCAGGCAAGTCAGGACACAGAGCGGCAGCATCAAGCACTACCACGTCGCCATCAACGGCCCACAAGAGCCGAGCTCCAGCTCAAGCTGTCCATGTGGATGTTGCACAAAAAGCGGGGACGCAGTGTCATGGAACCGAGGATGCGATGTGTTGGGTTCAGACCAAAGCACTCTAGTCTATGATAGTCAAACAGCACAACGCCCCGAAGGAGAGGACAAGGCAAGGGAGGACAGCACACCCACGGAAGCTACCGGAAATTATCCTTGTCTCGGGGCTTGTTTTGGGGCCTTGAAGCTGCTTGTAAGTTGTGGCCACGATCACCTGGATAAGTGAGCGAGCGGCTGGGCGTCACCGGCTTGAAGTATCGACCACACACCAGTCAACCACAACCACAAACAAAATAGACAGGAAATTTCCCGACTGAAAGTGTGGAGGAGGCACACCAGTGTGGGGATCTGCTACCTGTTGGGGAACGGGGAACTGGGGGAAAATACTCCCCCTGCCCAGGGAGGGGGCTTGGGCGTTTTGGGGGGTGGGAGGGGGGGCTTCCACACAAATCGTGGTGCGGAGAACAGCACGGGGAAAAGACAAAAGACGGGATGGGATGCAATGGGATGATGGCGAGCGAGTGGGCAGGCAACGCGCGAAATGCTGGGGAAACAGGCATCTGCAGAGAGCTGCAGCTGGGGCACACACACCACCACCACCACTCCACACCCCAAAGTCTTGGGCTTTGTCTTGGTGCGGCACGGAGCATCGGCCACCGTTGCTTTTCTCGTCTCCATTTCTGTTGCGGTTGCCCAACGAGCTGGTCCGGTCCGAACCTCTGGGGATCGATCCATGGATCTTGGGTACATGTACAACCTTGGCTACTGGTAGAGTACATGGGATGTACCTATTTATGTGCGAATGGCGGCGACGGTCAGTGTTTTCCGGCGTGATGGGACCGCGTCTGCCAAGTTGACGACTCAATAATAGAACACAGCACTCCTCGCTACGTTGGGTCAAGATACGACCTGGGCTGCTTGACCAAACATCACCTTGTTCAGGACACGACGGCCTTGTTATCTCGCAGCAGACGGCTCACTCCACGATGCGAACCACGCAAAGCAACAAATTGACTTTGATGCCAAGACGTCGCGAATATGAGCTTTTGCGCAGCAAGGAACGACCTGGGTCCGCTGTCAACATTTCGCGTGCGTCCCCATCTGGGCCACAAATTATTAAGCCTACTGCCGCCCAATATGCTCCTCCCTCCCTCCAAAATAGGCAGAATGCGGCCAAACCTGGGGTCCAGCCCCTGGTTGCCGGTGCCCAATGCCTTGCTTCGTTTTCAGATTCGCGATGGCCTCCCCGCCGTATTGATAATGTCTTCGCCAGGGAGGCCACACGGGTCCTAGGGTTAGTTGCGGGGCCCGTTGGCAGCAGGATTCGAGATGGAAACGCGCTTCCTTCCGTGCTCATTCGGCACTGAGAACGAACAGGCTCAAGGGCATCGCAGTGGCGATACCCGGCGTTTCAGGCTTCAAAAACTACCGGCCCTCGGGCTCAACCACAACACCAGCTTGAGCGCCCTGGCCGATTCTCCTCAAGGATAAATGGCTGAACATCAAATGTGGCGGTCAGGCTGGCGTCACAAGACACGGCCAATATGGCGGTCAAGAATTTGACGGTGATGCACCCGGATTCGGGCTGAAGCGAGAGGCTCTGTCCTATACAGCATCCAGATGCCGGGATGAGGAGCTCGACTTTGTTCCAGACCGCGATATCGGTCCTGTGGGTGGTGTTGAGAATAGCGTCACGCCGCACGTTGGTCAGACCGACACCAGTTGCCTGTTCACTAACGTCACAGCCTGATTTTGACCCGTGAATTCAGAGAAAGCTTTTGGAGTGATGAATAGGCCCCCTCAAGGCTAATGCCGGATAGCATAGACGCAATAAACACTGCGCGTCCGCTCAGGCAGTGAAGACAAGAAAGAGGTAAATGGTATAGGGAGAAGAAGACCAGCAAGAAAGAGCCAAAACAAGTGAAACGAGGCAGCAAGAGAAACAAAAGTCAGGCAGCAGGTTTGTGCAAGCCGTCAAAAATCACATCTCAAACTCGAAATGTCGATGTAGGATGAATGGCCCGCGTGGTGCACACGGACAACGGACATGCAACCACGGCTTTTCTCAAGGAAACTTGAAGATGATCAGGTGCCACCCAACCGTAGCTCCGTACGACGTTCGGGGGACAACGGCGATGGCTGCGTAAGACATGCACTCGAGTCTCCGAAGGCGACGTCTCATTGGGCACAGGCCTACCCCTCGACCTCGACAGGGCATAGCATCATATGATGACAGGACTCGGTACGAATCGTGCAGCACAAGAGGGGCGACATGAACATTTTCCATGATGTGTTAAGGTCCTCCAGGTACAGTGTCTACGTGAAGAAGGTTGCAGATGCTGAAAACTCTTGGACGAACAAGAATATTTTGAGACGGTATAGCTCATTTGACTGTCACAACTAACCATTTCCCCGGCATAGGTAGTTTGGCCTTCATATCGAGAACAATGAATTCCTCATTGTAAAGTCCTACCGCTTCTGCATTTTGAGCCCTCTGTACGATTTCTTCGTCTGACAACACCCAAACGAGCGTCATTAACAACAACTGTCTGACCCCTTTTGAGTTGCGTGGTTGGACCAAATCCATAACCCGCGACGTAACAAAAACACCAGAATGAATGGCCCACCGATTCGGACGGGATCTGATGATCGATCGATGGCACAGATCGCCGGCCGTGGGTCACTTGGGCGGCATTATGGCTAGTAGCATCCGGCCATATTTTTCAAGTCTCTTGCATCGGTGCCCCGTCTCTGATTGAGCAGTTTCGGCCGGGCTGGCGAATCAAATCCCGCTGTCAAGTCCGGAACCAAGCCCCTTAATCCCCGCCCACCCTCCTTTCTTTTCCGTCACGTCGACCTTGCCGCCTAATAAAGCCACAACACAACACAACACAACACAACACAACACAACACGCGCGCGGCAGCATCTCCCTTGCCCGCGATTTTGTTCCTTGCTTTTACTTCTAGCGAATAGCGGGGAATTATGAAGATGAGGAGGTAACCTGATGGGATGACCACGGCATGGGACGCCCTCGGCGCGAGTTGGGTGAGGGAATGATCTGGTTGTCTGGTTCTCTTTTTCCCCTTTTAGATGCTCTCACCTCATACATCACACCACCTCCCTTCTTTGGCTCTCCATCCGTGAGTTGGCCAACTTTTTGGTCAACTAGCACCACAGAAGAGGCGATGCGTGTTCTGGAAGACTATTCCCCGACCAGTGCACCGCTGCTCACGAGCCATAACCTGGGGTGGAACATAGCATCAAAACAGGGGAAGGGTTGCGATGAGAGTTTCCCCGCGAATGACGGTTGCTTCCTTTTTCTGGGGGGCCTTGTCGTCGCCCATCGCCCTCACCATGCCCTTGTCAGCTATCACAGGTTTGGTCCTGCCGCACACGCGCCATGGTCGTGGCTAGCCAGATGTTTTAATCGGTCGTCTGGTACGGGGGTTTCCTTGTGCATGTCATGGGTCTTGATGTCTGCCTGGATCGGATGGTACAAAAAAAAGGAGGCAAATCGGCCCTTTGCTGTCCCTCTTCTCAATGGATCAGGAATTTCTCTTTTTCCCCGCCTTTTTTTTGGTTTGTTACATGTGAAGTATGGATTGTTCTCGTCGATGCTTGCTGCTGCTGATGAGGTGGGTGGTTGGTGTATTTCCCCTGTGCCAGGCACCAGGGCACCAATTCATTCCAACCAAGCTTTAAAAGTTCCAAACCGTGGTGATAATTTGCGTCACCACCACGTTGCTGCCGCTTCCATAGTCTCACCCGGCCGGAACACGTGGTTCCTAGATGGGAAGTGTGTGGGTGGGCGGTTCTGGGTTTTTATCTATATTATCCATGGATCGACCCGTCGGGCTGGGATTGAGGTTTCGTTTCCTTTTTTTCTCTTTCTTCTTGTCTTTGTCTTGTATTTTGTCTATGTGCAGTGGAAACGACGAAACAGATGTTCTTCTTCCTGACTGAACCCGGCTGCTAAATAATACTCAAATCATGCGTTTCGACTCGCTTTGGCTGCTGGCCGTGGCCGCCAGCCTGGTATCGACCGTCAACGCATACTGGCTCGGTGATATAGCTCGTGAGAATCACCGGCCCCCCCTTTCATCGACGTCACTTCTTTAACTAGGGGTTGTTTTATAAAAACTGACAGACATGCAACAAAAGATCGCGGCAGCGCCCCTTTTCTGTCAGCTGGGTATCCTGTATTCCGCAACGTTAGGGACTATGGCGCAAGGGGTACGTGGCGCATCAAATCCGGGTCTGGGCGGGGCGAATTGAGAGACGAAGGGAGCAGACCTGACTTGTGATCGAAAACTAGGAGATGGCGTTACGGATGACACGGCTGCAATCGATGCGGCCATCAAGGCTGGAAATCCGTGTAACCAGGGCTGTGTAAGTCTGGGCGCATGCTCTTGCCCAGCTGGTTAAGGGGACGAGTTTCTGACAAAAGTGACTCTTGAAAAGACGTCCACGACGATGACCCCGGCGCTCGTCTACTTTCCCGCCGGCACGTACCTGATCTCCAGGTCGATCCAGCCGGCCTACTTTACGCAGCTCATCGGAGATGCCTCGTCGCCGCCGACGCTCAAGGCCACGGCCAACTTTGCCGGCTTCGGTCTAATCGATGGAAATCCGTACTATACCCAGTACCTAAACTGGAAGGCCGTCAATGTGTTCTTCCGCCAGGTTCGCAACTTTGTCATCGACACGACCAATATCCCGCCAGGCACAGCGGCAACCGGCATGCATTGGCCGACTTCGCAGGCAACCAGTCTCCAAAATATCGTCTTCAACATGCCCACCGCTTCAAACGTTGTCCACGTTGGCCTTTTTATTGAGGAGGGAAGCGGCGGGTTCATGACTGATTTGACATTTAATGGCGGTGCAACAGGTGCCAGCATGGGGAATCAGCAGTTTACTATGCGGAACATGAAGTTCAACAACTGCAAGACTGGCAAGTGTTTCCTTTTGGGGGAACCCTTTTTCTCTCCTGGGCTCTTGGCATGGCGGCGCTAACACGCTAGCCACACACACCTACAGCTATCATCCAGCTCTGGGATTGGGGTTGGACTTATTCCGGCCTGTCCATCAATAACTGCGCAGTCGGCATCGACATCACGGCGGGCAGCAACGGCAAGGTCGAGACAGGCTCCGTGACCGTGTTTGACAGTTCCTTCACCAACGTGCCCGTCGGCATCAAAACCGCGTGGGCGACGACCTCGACGCCCGCCACAGCCGGCAGCCTCGTGCTCGAAAACATTGCCCTGAACAATGTTCCCGTAGCGGTCCAAGGCCCCAGCGGCACCATGCTGTCCGGGTCTGGTGGCGCCGTGACCATCACAGCCTGGGGCAACGGCCACAGCTACACGCCCTCAGGCCCCCGCCAGTTCAGCGGTGCCGTGGCAGCCAATTCCCGACCAGGCGTCCTTGTCGGCGCCGATGGACGGTACTACACGCGGTCCAAGCCACAATACGAGAACCTCCCAGCCTCGTCATTCGTATCCGTGCGCGCAGCAGGTGCCAGAGGCGACGGCGCGACCGACGACACGGCCGCGCTGCAGAGCACCATCGACAGCGCCGTCGGTGCCGGAAAAGTCGTCTTCATCGACTACGGCCTGTACCGCGTGACCCGCACGATCCGCATCCCACCCGGCGCCAAGATTGTCGGCGAGTCGTACCCGGTCATCCTGTCGTCGGCCGCCTTCTTCAACGACATCAACAACCCGCAGCCCGTGCTGCAGGTCGGCGCCGCGTCGGGCCAGCAGGGCTACGTCGAGCTCAGCGACTTTATCGTGTCCACGCAGAACGCGCAGGCCGGGGCGACGCTGATCGAATGGAATCTGGCGACGACCGGTGGGACCCCGAGTGGCATGTGGGATGTCCACGCCCGGATTGGCGGGTTCACGGGCTCGCAGCAGCAGGTTGCGCAGTGTCCCAAGACGCTGGGGAGCAGCGCTGTGAATCCTAGCTGTATTGTGGCCTTTATGGCAATGCATGTCACCAAGGGGGCGAGTGGGTTGTACATGGAGAACGTCTGGCTTTGGTATGTTTGCTTAACATTTCTTTGTTGTGGTATTGGCAGGTATTAAGGGGGGGGGGGGGGGGGCTAGAAAAGGGGAAAGCAAAAAAAAGGGGCGGGGAAAGTTGAGCTAACAGGTTTCCCAGGACTGCCGACCACGATATTGATGACGCCGCAAACACCCAAATAACTATTTACAGTGGGCGTGGCTTGTGTAAGTCTTGCCTACTTAGTGATACCTGATATCTTGAAAGAAATATTGGCTAACTTGGACTCCCCCCCCCCGTCTTAGATATCGAGTCAACCCAAGGAACTTTCTGGCTGTGGGGCACTTCCTCGGAGCACCACGCTCTCTACCAGTATCAGCTCGCGGGAACGCAAAACATTTTCATGGGACAGATCCAGACTGAAACGCCGTATTACCAACCAAACCCGACAGCACTGGTCCCCTTCCCCGTCGTCGCCGCGCTCAACGACCCCGACTTTGCCGCCTCGTGCGCCGGCGTGGCAGGCAACTGCGCAGCCGCATGGGGCCTGCGCGTGATCAACTCCAAGAACATCTTGGTCTACGGCGCGGGGCTGTACTCGTTCTTCAGCAACTACAGCACGGCGTGCTCAACCTTTGACGCTGGCCAGACGTGCCAGTCGCGCATCGCGTCGATCGAGGGGGCCTGCTCGAGCAACGTCAACATCTATAACCTCAATACGATTGGCGCGCAGAGCATGCTGAACCGCGACGGGAGCCAGGTCGCGTGGTATAACGACAATGTGAATGTGTTTCCGTCGTGCATTGCTGTGTATAAGAGTGGTTAAGGGGGGTTGGAGGTTGCGGACTGGGTCATATAGTTTGTTTATCACGACCCTTTTTCTTTTTCTTTCTGGAAGAGGTTGTATAATGATATAACTATCTGCTTCTCGTACCACACTTTTGCTCATATATAACGAGTGTTTTGCCAGCATGATCATCCCCCTAACCACTAAGGGAGTACCCAACCTCTCTATTCTGCCTCCCCATCTCCAACAACCTCCTCCGCATACCCTCCGCTCTTCTCCTATCCTTCTCTGGCAATCCCCCAAAATCACACCGATCAACCCACTCCCCCACTCCATGCTGCAGCACATTCCTCGCTCTCACCTCGCTCCCCCCCACCCTCCCAACGGACCCATGCAGCGTCAGCCTCTCCTTGCTCGCATAATACACCCCCCTATGCAGGATATTATTATCATAAAACGCAATGTCGCCGGGCTGCAGCCTAACCGTGACCTGGCCCGACAAGACCTCCTCATATGGTCCAGCGGCACGCTCCTCATCCGTCCTTGCGCGGCGATGGCTCCCCGGCACCAGCACCAACGAAGAGTCTTCGTATAGTGCCAAGTTCCACTGCGCATGCTGCTGCGGCCGCTCGCCACCGCCTGCGGGAGGAGGAGGAGGAGGAGGAGGAGGAGGACAAAGCCTCGCCTCTTCTTCTTCTTTGGTGGCATCAGAGGGGATATCATCCCTGTGCCAGCGCAGCGCAAAGTCTTCGTCAGGTCTGACGAGCATGTTGCAGAGTTCCATGACGAGGCCTTCATCCCCATCCTCGTCATTGTCGTCATCCTCGCGAGAGGAGGGGAGAGAAAGAAGCTGCTTGACAATCTCCAGCACAGAAGACGAAAAATATAATTTGGCAAACTCGTCGCGGTCAGCCTTGTTGGGGAGGGGGAGGTCCGGGTGCAAGAGATGTTGCACGCCCCAGATGCCGCGGGAAGGGAGGGACGTGGGTGAAGAGAGGGGCCATGGTGGGAATTGCTTGCCCACTGTGCGCACGTGAGGCCATTTCCCTTTCCGTGCGAGGGTGGTGATTTGGTTGGCGGACGAGCGGAGGGCGGACAGCTCGGATGCGGAGAGGAGCGAGGGGATGACGATGAAGCCGTCGCGGCGGAGGAGGGAGAGGAGGGATGGTTTGTTTTCAGGGTTCGTCATGGTTTACTATGACTAACTGTTCATGGGTTGGTTGGGAAAGAGGTGTAAATGGATTGCTATCGTCAACCTAATAAATAACCTAGGGGAGACCGTGCTTGCAGTTCAAGATTGGAGGTTTGGAGAGAGAGCAAGCAGGTGGGGTAATCAATAATGGCTGCAGTGCAACAGCCCTTTGATGACGGTATGTATCCATGCATACAAATTCAGAGTAGGGGAAGAGGAGAGGCAATGCGGGGAACATCTCCACCCCCTTTTTGAGGTTTGGAGTGACGTCTCAATACAAGACTACCTATAGAGTCTGTGAAGTGCAATACCTCTTCACATGGAAGTAAATATACCTAATTCTTTATTTCCAGTTAAACTTCAACGTGCCTGCCTACTTTACCTACCTACCCGTGAGGTTGAAGTGAACATTATGTTCCTGGCAAGGGAAGAAGGAGCGGTCCGCCCCGCAGTCCCAAGAAACGGTGACGTACTGTACCAGTGTCTCTCCAAGCCTTCCCATTGCCTTCCATTTTCCTTTGCCTTTTTGCTGCTTCCAAAACAGCGACGGGAACTACGGAGAGAGAAGAAGCATGGCACCAAGGGAGTTGTCGAATGCAAGAAAAGGACAAATGCCAATTGGTGATGGTGATAGACTCGTATCCCCCCAATTGATGATGTCCTCGACGCCGCTCTCCGGGAATCCCGTACTGCACATGAACAGTACTGGTTATACCTTGGATCTGATACCCAAGATTTCACCTGGATGCAATAACTCGTATGTATTGGAGCGACGATGCCCTCGAGGCACAATCGATGGCCTGATCCCTCGATCCCTCATACTCTCTCCATTGGCAGCCTCAGCAAAGCCGTCGCCGGCGTGGGTCTGGCAATATACACAGCAGCACAGTCATGTTTGTTGCATCTTGACAAATGGGCAAAGAGTACCCCCTTTATCGTCATATACTGGCACCCCAGCGGTTGGGTAGCGGCAGACCATTCGTTGGCCTGCACTGCATTCAGAAACGAGCAGGTATCATCCAAGCGCTAAATACCCGTTATCTACGGCACAGAGAGACCCTTAGTTTCTCGCGGGACGTCGACTGTTTTATGCCTGCCCGCCTTATCTGCACTCCATTCAATTAAATGGATGGGATGAGATGGAATGACTGGACCCCCCCTGGCCGCCTTCCCCAACAAACCGATGGCTGCTGCAGTGTCGATAAAAACAGCAGCACACACATCCATCCCTTGCAAATTTCCTCTCCCGCCCCCCCCACCAACCGACATTGCAGATTCAGCGTAAACCTCATTGCGAAACGCCATCGTCAGCTCGTTTTCTGTTTAGCTCTCTCGGTATCTCCGCGTCCGCGTCCACTAACAAATGACAGTTATCCGCCGTTTGCATCATTGCTTTGACAAGTGTCGTACGAAGCAGGGATCCAGCCAGACCTGCACTGCGGGGAAGTGGACTCGAGCCCCCAGCTGAGCTGGGCTCTGCAAGCGGCTGGTCTCTTTAATCGCTTGTCGCTTGTCTCAGATACGGGATCCCAGATGAGGGAGGCGGGCGGCCAAGGGGGGGGGGGGCTGGGCCTGGGCCTGGGCCTGTAATACGGGTGGTGCTGCTGCATCGGAACATACCTGCGCTGCGTCCCAGTGACTGTGTTACAACCACCGACCTATTTATCTGTCCCTGGCAACAAATTAACAGCTTTCCCCATTCCATTCCAGCAACGCTTTTCCCACAACCTATCGTCTCGAGTGACTCCGCTTCCTCGCTCTCCCATCAACAAATAATCTGCTACAGTCCGTCTTGTACCCTTCTACAACCACAATCCCGTCAATCACTCGCCAATACCGCAAAGATGCCTGGAATTCGTAAGTGCTCAGCTCCCCGTATGCCCCACGATCGAGCACATGCCGTCGCTGTGAAGAGCGAAGCACGCACCGCCAGTTTCATCGTCCGCTTCCCCTCTCCCTTCACGTCGAACACACCGCCCGTCGATCATCCTTGACGAGAAGAACGATCACTGACCACAATGCTTCCATTCAGCGCTCGGCGCGCTCGACAACCTCAAGGCCAAGCTCAAAGCCGCATTCAGGAAGAAGACGGATAAGAAGCCCACCGAAGCAAAGCCCGCTGAGACACCCGCCGCCGCCGCCGCTGCTCCTGCGGCTGCGGCCGTTGCTACCCCTGAGGCGGCCAAGACAGAGACTGCCCCTGCTGGTAAGCTCACCTACCAATCTCCCCCGTTGACAGGAGACAATAATACTGACAATGGCGATTAGCTGAGGCAGCTGCCGCCCCGGCCGCCGCCGCCGCCACCGAACCCACTCCAGCGGCTCCCGCCAAGGAGGAGACTCCGGCAGCTGCTCCTGGTACGTCATCCGATGCCTGCGGGCACTTTAAACTTTAGGGGTCATACATACACGAGGCTAACGTTTGAACCCCTTTTTTAGCCGCTGCGCCCGCCACCGAGACCCCTGCTGCTGCCCCAGCTGCCGCCGAGACTGCTCCGGCCGCCGAGACTCCGGCCGCGGCTCCGGCTGCGGCTCCTGCTGCTGAGGCCACTCCGGCTCCTCCCACTGCTGAGGCCGCTGAGGCCGCCCCGGCCGCGCCAGCTGCTCCCGCGGCCCCTCCCGCCACGACCACCGCCTAGTCGTTTCGGTCTTGTGTCTTCGGCGCCAACAATGTCCGACCACTGCTTCCAGTCCAGCCAAACTCCGGCGATGCAAAGGTTCTCCGAACCGGAGCCATTAATTATGGCAGGAGCTGGAAACGAAGAGATTGCACTGCCAGGAAGTGTGTGAGAGACGTTGGAAAGCGACAATGGCAGATGAGATCTGGATGCATGATTGGTTGTTTTTTGTGGGCTGTTTGATGACTTTGTTTTTGACATTTTGCGCGCGGATTAAGCGGACATTGATACCGGACGATACCACCTACTTGTTTTTATTGCTATTCTTGCTTTGGGTGGAGATGAGGGACATATACCATACTTGGCTTATGATGTTTATCGATACCCCCCCACAACCCATTCATACCCTTAATACATGCGTGCGTTTACACACGAGGTCTAGGCTTGGTTAGTTTGGCTGCTGCGTTCTCGGTCTCTGTCAAATTGAGCACATGAGTCACAGTTGCTGGATTGAAATGGCAGTGGTGGTAGTGATGACGGTGGTTAGTGTTTGAACGACTTTGCACAAGGTTGGTAAGAAAGAAATGCTGTGTGTCTGGTATTGAGGATTGATTAAACACGACTGCGTGGATAAATGGCGATTCAAGAGTGAGTCCTGCTGTGCTGCCGAGAAAGCATTGAATTGCCCAAGAAAAAAAATGAGAGAAACACACCGCCTACCCACCCACCCACCCACCTACCTCAGATATATACAATACATTTGATTCCTTACAGCACAATTTACCCAACACCTTGCCGAACTATTTCAGTTTCCCTTCAATTGAGGTCTCGCCCGCGAAGCTTGAGTAACCAATACCAATTTGATCCTGATGGCCTCTTGTATTTACTCATCTTCCTCCTCGTCGTCCTCAGCGCCTTCATCTGAATCGTCGTCGTCGTCGTTGGGATCGGGCATGACGATGCGGTTGAGGTGAGATACCTTGTTTATCAAAATTTGGTCAGTGTTGTTCAGGGCATATACTATGTACTCGGGGTCGTGTTCAAAATGTTCAAAAAGGACTAGCGTTCTCATAAGAGTGGTATGTGAAAAAAAAAATTGAAAAAAAAAAAAAGACGACAGAAAAGATGGAAAAAAAAGGGAGGTGGTTAATGGAATGGGCTGACGTAGAAAGGAGAAGAACTCACAAAGCCAGTCATGGCCCTCAGAATCCGCAACACCTCGTCCTGTCCGCCACCACTCGTAAACACGGCATCGTCCACCTTCTTCCAGACCACGTAGTTCCGCAACTTGAGCAGTGCCATGTCGCGATGGTCGGGGATAAAGCCCTTTGGCCTGGTTTTCAGCGCATTCTCGGCGTTGAATTTGGCAAACGCCTGGAGCACTTTCTCCTCGTCCACATTGCTGCCCGAGACTTCGGGCAGGAACGCGCGCCGAAACTCGGGGTCGCTCAGGACCCGTCGCCACCGCCGCGGCCGCTCGTCAATGCTGGCGCGCAACTTGGCCAGCGCGGGCCCGTCCGGGTGCCACAGTCCGCCGCCGACAAAACTGGCGCCGCCCGGTTCCATGTGCACGTAGTAGCATGCGTACGGCCCCTTGCGGCCGGTGCGAGACCATGCGGCTGAGTAGTGTGCCTGTGAGAATGGTTAGTCCATGATTTGTCGGGAGGGGTGAAAAGGGCGTGTGATCTACCTTGTACGGCGTCGGGTCGTTGGTGAAGCGGATATCCCGGTATATACGAAAGTTGACGTCCTTGAACGGCAGCTCCGGGATGGTCTCGTCGACTTGGACGACCTTTTCTGTCAGGCTCATGACATATGACTCCCAGTCCTTGAGGGAGCGGCGGAATTCCTGGTCGTGAGCTGCTTTGTTGTTAGAGTCGGCTCATGCAGAGTTGTTCTTGGGAGAGGTAGGAAAATACATTTCAGCCATGGCCGTTTGTTATTCGCCTTTAGGTCCTTCAAAAACGCCAACGTGTTCTTGTGGAGGCGATCATCGGCGTAGTCAACACCACCTATGTCCCGCAGCTTGGGCAGCGGGATAAAGGTAACCTTTGGCGGCGCGTCTTCGTCAATCTCATCATCACTGTCTTCTGCAACATTTCCAGTTGCGCCTGTTTCTGTGTCTTCCTCGTCGTCTTCTTTCACTGGCTCATCCTTGTACTCGTCTTCCTCGTCGTCCGACTCTAGCTTTTTTTTAGTAGTAGGTTTCACTTTCTTGGGCGGTCTCCCCCTTTTAGCGCCCACAGAGGGCCTGGATTTCCGCTTCTTTGTTGTGGATATTTCGTCGTTGTCGTCGTTGTCGTCGTCGTCGTCGTCGTCGTCGTCGTCGCTGCTACCATCATCCCCATTGAGAACAACAGATTCGGACTCTGTTGGTTCTTCTTCTTCTTCTCCAAAGTACTTGCTCTTCTGGCCAGATGAGCTTATGCGCGTCGATCGCCTTCGCGACAACGACGATGCGGGCGGTTCTGGAGTGGCTGGGGGTTCCTGTTGCCGTTTCGCGACGAGCGCCGCAGCTTTGCGAGGGCGACCGCGTGGGCGTGCCATGGCAATTGATGTCTGGAATATATGAAACTACTTGGAGAGGAGGTGGAAAGACAGGATTGTTATCCTCTTTGCGCAAAGCAACGGGGGTTTTCTTTATGGCTGGAGGCTGATGACGTATCGTCTGTTCGCACGGTGCTGTGCAGACGCGATAAGGTGTCGATTTCCAATCCAGAAGGCGCCGCAAGCATCGCGCGAAATCACGTGACTATATTAAATGACTCGGCGATGGGCAAGGAATTGATTATGTCATCATATGGCCTAGCCAGTGCAAGGATACAAATGTCACAGTGATGAGCGCCACCTCTATTTCGGAGAAGGATATTGAGAATATCGAGAATGGAAGCCCTCGACAACTTATTATCCGCAAATCGAAGTCTCTCATTCGATATGGAACGCTCTTTTATTCAATACTGTGTGCGCCCAAGTACTGCGCAGGCCACCCCTCCGATTGGCCCGAGCCTTCGTCCCTTCCCTTCGTCTACCAACATAGCATTGTTGCTTCACGACTTGGACCAACTAACTGCCAGGGAACCCAACTTAACCTGAACAACAACAACAACAACAACAACAAATACGGTTATCAATCCAACCACTACAGAGGCAGATGAATTACCATGTTACTCCTCCACCTGCCCACGGAGCTTTTGCTCGTCATCTTAGGCTACCTAGGCCCAGAGTTCTTCCACCAAGACATCCGCTGCCTAACCATCTCAAGGCAGTGGTATGGTTTGGCCTGGCAGATCCTTGTCGGCCATCTCCAACTGACAGCTCGATCACTCATAAAGTTTACGAAGGATGAAGCACTTCTCAAGCGAAGCCAGTCCCATATCGCCATGCTCATGCTCTCCTTTGGACGGCTCAAGGATATTCATCCCTGGCATCATAGGCCGTTGGTACAAGATACTGACGCCGACAGCATCATTTCTGGGTGGACTACCCAAAATATAAACTCTTCACTGACAACCCTCGCTACCACACTGTACAATTCCCCAGCCCTGCGATGTCTGAAGCTCAAAGCTCTGTACATAAACACGCGGCTTGGCTTAGGTCCGCCGCAACCAGGATATCTGATGGACAAGCCTCTGGCTGATCTGCTGTCCCTCCATCATCTGACCTCTCTGGAATTCGACACAGCGGCCTCTTTTCCTTTGAGCAGCAGCAGTCCATGTATACATCTCTGCGACTCCATCAATTCTCTCCTCCCCTCGCTGCGCCGACTCCGCTGCCGAATGGAGACTCTATGCGACAGACTCCAACTTCCCCCAGATCATGACACCCGCTTTGACCTCAAACTCGAGCAAGTCATCATCAACATGAGCCTCAGCCCAGAAGAGGCATCATCTACCACCCAAAGCGCAGCACACCGTTTCTCCAGTGACTGCCGAAAGGGATCCTCAGCATGCACCCCCCTGCTCCTCACACGACTTACCGAGCGCCAAGCAAAAGCACTCGCACGCCGAATGAGCAACCCCAGAATGGTCAGGGTCATTACACACGAGTTTCCATCTCTTGGTGATTTGATAGCATTTGACGCCATAACCAAGCGACGAATGCGACTAGCAGCAAATGCACAATGGGACGATGTCGACGGGGAACTGCTGCTGGACGAGGAGAGTGACTCGGAATAGAGCGAGACGACAGACCTTCCTGTGTGATGATAGCGACCCATCATCATAATCCGTGCGCCCGAGATCGTCAAGGTAGCAGCTACCCAGAAAGTCCCCCAAAGCTGCATCGGGCATTACACATTCTCGGCACCAGTCAGTGACAGCCTAGTAGCAGTTGGCTCCCGCCATGCTGCTATCAAGAAGTTATGTTTGAACCAGTCAGCCGCGGGCACCGTCATCCCACCTCCCTTGCCAGGAGCCAACTAGTTGCCATGCCACCCATGATTGATTGTCATCCCATCTCATCGAGCTCAGCCACCCACAGCTCCACCCCTGCCCTTTCCCGTAGGCAACCTAGGTCTATAGCCTACTTTCCCAGTCAGTTCTATCAACATAGTCGGTGCTCGTGGTGGCCCGCACCTGGCCAAGTGGTAGTAGCAGAGGAGGCTCGCCACTCATCAGTCTATATAACTCACAAACACAAGGCCATGGGTTCGATTCCCAGAATATGCACACTTCGTAGATGCCACCTCCCCCCGACCGCAAGGTCATTTCTCTTCTGCGTAATATCATCCCCCCCATCGCTTTTTTTTACCTTCTTCTAATAGTAATTCATATCTCAGATTCTATCCTGTGATAACTGATTCAGTGAGGTCGCGGTATTCCTCTTCTCTGATAAATGCAATGATAATGAAACTGCCTACACTGGCAGCCACGACGAGATGATGCGGTTTTCATATGTGCTCTACCTCAAAAATGTGTCTTGTGTTGTGTGTCTTCTTTAACCTCCAGGCAACCGATCGTGATGCTGCTATGTAATATACCCCCCTACCTAGGTACTTACCTAACGTTATACCAAGACAAGCGACGGCCAGAAAGTACAGTGACCACGAGGATTGGGAATAAGTTAAATATTCAGCAACATATCTCATGCGTTGCCGTCTCTAGCTCCACGACTAACTCATCGCAATGCTACTGCTAAAACCTATCAAGTACCATACAAACTATTTGCTATCCTACTACCCAACAAGGACCAATAACTCCTTCCATGCAGGCGTAATCAATTCATTCCGAGTGGACGCCGGTTTTGACTTTCCGTCCCAAAAAGACTCCCGCCCCACTCGTCTATCATTTCATCAGTGACATTAATGTAATGAAAACATGAAAAACCCGCATGACTGGGAGCCCAGAAACCAGAAACCAACGCCGTGCTGCTACTATTATTGCCAACCGCCTTGACAAAATAGTGCAAATTGACTTCCCACAGTCTATTATTTCCTGTTTTTTTGGGCGATCGAATGGCTTCCTAACCATACAACGAATTCCCAGAAAGCGAATGTGTGGTTGTATACTTTCGACGCAGGAACATCACTGGCAACGTTCTTTTTCTCAAAGCTTGGCACAAAAAAAGTACTGGCTCCACCAACTGGCGCTCTTGGCTCCCATCCCAGCTTAACACCAGGAATGAGGAATAAGAATAGGAATGCAAAAGAAACAAGAGAGTATAGAAAGGGGTGAAACGTCCTGTGCTTGCCAGGCTGTGTAGCCACAGTCGTAATGGTATCATAGAAGTTTGAGCAGACATAAACAAGCCAAATATTAGGGGTGAGAGGGCATTGGGGAACGAGCTTCAAGCCGCGTGGCCGTTATCCTGGACGACTGTGTCGGGCTCCGACCCAATCGGCTCCCATTCAACGTTTTCCTCTTTCGGTTTAGGAAGCTCGTTCCTTCGACCAAACCAGCCGCCTCGCTCCCAATGGCCCGGTCTGTAGGCAGACTCATCTCGGACATCGTCGTCGATGATGCCCAAGAGAAGAGTTTCCAGTCGCTTGAAGTCGATGGGCTTCAGAATCCATCCGTCGAAGCCGGCGTCGATGTATGTATCCTTCTCTCGCTCGACAAGAGAGGCCGACACGGCAATGACGGGTATGCGTCCTTGATTTGCTGCTAAGAGGGATAGGCCATGGTGACTATCGGACTCCTCAAATGCTCTGATCATCTTGGTGCTAGTAAGGCCGTCCACGATTGGCATCTGCAGCTATCAGCCTCTGTCGTCGCAGTATTGAGGGTCTGGTAGCTATGCGGTGTCTTACCTGCATGTCCATCAAAATCACATCATAGGCCTTGTGCTTCTCCCCGTACATGGTCGCGCAATCCTCACCATTCAAGGCGTGCGAGACCTTGTGGCCAGCCTTCTCCAGCCTTTTGCGCAACACTTTGACATTGATGGGGTCATCCTCCGCAACCAAAACATGAAGCTTGGCCGACACCGGCTTAGATTCCCCAGGTGCCGGGGTTTGTGCTAGGGTGACGTTTGTCTTTTTGTCTACCTTTTGCGCGACTTCATTCGGGATCTCGAACAGAACGCGGGATGTCTCGGTCGGCTGGGGATACGCTGGTAGATCGGTGTATTCGTCCGGAATACGTACCGCCTTAATGGGCACCTTGGTGTCGGTTATGTACTGGAGCCCCGTCGGATCTGATGGGGTTGGAGTTGCTCGAGAACTGCCCGGTCTAAGCCCCGTACCGGGCGAAGAGCCTGAGCGTGACGGGGGAAGTGGCCTACTCTTCCTGCCAGCTGGGCTGGTGGATCGCGCCGCTTTTTCACGCCCCGGAGACCCCGAGGCCGGGTTGTAGTATGGCCCGCGACTAGTTTGTCTCTGTCGAGCAACACTCTCGGGGTCGGGCTCGCCCAGCGAAAGAGGTGTTTGAATTGCGTCAATGAGCCGTTCCGCGTCGCTCATTGCGCTCTTTCCGCTCTTTCCGCTCTTTCCGCTCTTTCCGCTCTTTCCGCTGCCCTTGCTCGCCATGCTTCGATGGCTAGAGACGCTCTGTGTCTCGTCGAAGCTCTTCTCGGGGGGTAGGCTGCTGTTGGCGCTGGTGGTGTTGTGCGTGTCCATGTTATTGATAGACAATGAGCCGTAAGAGCCGTGACCGTGACCGGGACCGGAACGATCGACCAACATAACCTCTCCCTCGGTGGGTCTCGGGATCGCCGTTGCAACTGATGCCGCGCTTGACGAGGTGGCCGTTGGAGTTACTGTTGCCGTAGAGAGGGGGTTGTCCTTTTCTATTGTGCTTGGGCTTGTACCATCCGGAGAGATGTCGAATGGCAGCTGAATGACAAACCTGGTACCCTTTCCGACCTCGGACTTTAGACGCAGTTGGCCGTCCATGTTTCGCAAGATCCTGGCCACGACTGCCAAGCCCAGCCCGAGCTGTTCTGTTCGATCCCTTTCTGGTTTATCTTCAACCGACCACCACGGGGAGTCATCAAGCTCCGTGCTCACTTGTTCGAGGTCTCTGAATAGGGCATCCGCTTGGGAAGCACTCATCCCTTTGCCGGTGTCCTGCACCGCGATCTCGACCCAGACTCGTTGATCATGGACCTGTGCAACGTACAACTCGATCCTGACAAGCCCTTCGACTGTATGCTGGACAGCGTTTGCCGTAATGTTTGCAACCGCCTGTCTAACGCGTCTTTGGTCGCCAAATACAAACCGAGGGACCCCTTTGTGCTCAATGACCTCGTACGTGATTCCCTTCCGCTTCGCATCGTTCTCGAATGGCTCCGTCGCCTCTCGTATGCAAGCGGGAAAGTCAAAGATCTCATCCTTGATCAGGTCTTGGCCCTCTTCAGTCTTGGTAAGATCCAACAAATCGTTGATGACGTAGATTAAGGACTTGGAAGCCGAGTGAGATCTGGCAAGGTTGTCCCTGATTTCCTGGTCGAGGGTGCCCTCGAGCGCAATCTCCAGGTAATTGATGATGGCGTTGAGTGGCGTCCGGACCTCATGGGCAGAGTTTGCCAGCAGCAACCGTGTGAGTCGACTGCTTTGCAGCGCGGCCTCCTTCTGTCTCCAGACCTCGATAAACTTGCCGTATACAAGACACAAAACCGCTGCCGTCTCAACCTGCTCTTCGGACCAGTCACGGCACTTCCCCAAAACGGTCTCATACCAGACCTTGAAGCTTTTCCGTGGCTCGAGATACGCAGCAGTTCCCTCTCGGATGACTTTTTGGTACGGGTTGCCCGCCCACTTGACCTCTTTGACTTGACCCTTGCGGAAGAAAACAATGAAATCATTGCCACCAACGCTCAACGGGACGTACAACAAACCAGCAATAACCAAAAACCCAGGTGGGTATCTCAAGTCGGGAAAATCTGTCGTGATATCTTGAGTCATGACAACGGACGTGAATTTGCGAAGCCTCAAGTACTCCAGCATGGCGAGTGCTTCTTGGGACTGTTCGATTTTGCCCAGAATTTTGGTTTCATCTCGAATTGAGAGCATGCCAAAGTCGGCATCGAACAATTTGAGAAGGTCGTCCGAAGAAGCGATTATATACCCGGAGGGGTTCTTATCCGTGGGCACCGTATTGATTAGTTTGCGGGCCTGTAGGCGCGACGCATAGGAAAGGCGCTCGATGTTCCTCGAAACGGTATCGCCGACGAGACGGCACATTTTCCTGATGGGGAATGATACGCGCATACCCTTCGGCCCATACGAGTGGCATGCGATAAGACCCCACAAATCACCGAACGCGTTGATGGAAACCGACATGGACGAGCGAACAGCCATGTTGGCAAGGTACTTTAGGTGAATAGGGGACATGGCTCGGAGATACGAGTGCGTCATGTCCAAGGGGCACTCCAAATCCTCGACGGACCTGCAGACGACCCGGGCCGTCTCCATGTCCCGATCGTAGAGGAGGCGCACCTTGTTGACCTTGTACAAGTCCCGAGCCTGCTTCGGTATGTCAGTGGCCGGGAAATGCAGGCCCTTGTAGAGATCTCTAGTTTGCGATGGGTCAACTAGTTCAGTGACTACCTTGCCGTTAAAAGCCGAGTCGAACTGATACACCATGACCCGATGAAATCCGGTAAGCTCCTTGACAATGCCGACCAAGATCTTCAGGAACTTGGCCAAGTCGGGCGCATTTGCCAACTGCTCTTGCACTTGACTCATAATGTCAAAGACCTGCATGGCGCCGGCCTCGCCCCGTCGCTTGCGTGCGCTTCGCAATACCCTCAGGGGCTTGCTCGAGATTTCGGTGCTCTCCGTCAGCTCCTCTGTGGTGGGATTGGAATGAAGAGTATCCTCGGGGACGTCGGGCGTGTCTTCACCGGGCGGACGCAGCGGATACTCACGGTCATCGTCCAGCTCAAACTCGCAGATGATCAGTTCCGGGTGCGCTGGGCTGATGTGGATGGCGCACCAGAGCTTGACGGATCGTGTTTTCTTGGGTGGCCGAATAGAAAGACTGAAAACCTCGGGTCCGTTAATAGCAGGGTCTGCGTCTTCATCTCTAATAAAGTCGATGTGGTCCAGAAGGTTATCCGCCTGGTCGTCCGTCAGGAGCTCCAGGAAATCGCCGACGCTGAACAGTTCCTTCGGGCTATAACCAATAAACCTCTGGGAATTCTCGCTGACATATCGAACTTGAAAGCGGCCTTCGGCATCCTCTCGAAGGGCAATCATCAGCCCGAATGACTGAACGGCACCAGGCGTGTGGATCGGCTCGTCCTCACACCTCTGAAGCTTCCCATCTCTTCCGGTGATGACGGCATGTCCCTCGTCAGTTATGACATGCTTGAATCTAAGCGAATAGAGAGATTCAGAAAGAGGCTCAATGGGCGATTTGCGGCCAGACGAGCTCCCATTAGGCGGGCTGTTAATCCCCTCGTCGCCAGTTTCAGATTCTCCAGAAGAGTCGTCGAGTGCCAGGCGCACCGGGGCTGCCGCTCCATGTCGCTCGGCATCGGCCTGGATGCTGGACATGGATCCTGACATGGTGTTTATGCGGCGCTGCCGTGCCCGTTCGATAGGGGATGCTATGGAAGAGGAAGAATACGATGGCAACCCAGTGGCTAGGCTCGTTGTACGCCGAGCAAGATTGTTCTGCTCTACGTTTGTGAGTGTTGTTGGCGGCGGACGTGCATTGGTGGGGGGTGCTGGGATGTTGGGAGCGCCTTCAGACAGAGACATCCTCCGACGGAAAGGTTCATGTTCGCCAGATGTCCTCCCAGCCAGATCCACCGAGACGACAGACCGGATGGGAAAGACGCGATCGCCCGTGTCTTTCTTGTTGCTGTGGCTGTTGCCGGGCTGGCGTTCCGAGGAAGTACTCCATGATGACGACTGCACACTGGGGGAGCGGGCTACGTAGGAGCTATCGGTAGGCGCGGAGGCATAATTGCTAGCGTCGGGCTGCGTGGTAATGGACAAGGACGAGACATCGGGGATGTCGTCGCTGTTGGCTGAATATATATCCGTCTGGTGTTCGGGGACGTAGTTCTGGGCATTCTGGGCATGCGCATTCGGCTGACCCCTTGCTGGCACTACCGGCGCAACTGTATCGTGACTCGGCCCCATGCCTGCCGCCTCCTCCTCTCCAGAGAGGCCGAGACCCTCGTCTCTGACTGGATCCGAGTTCCCAAACCTGCGGCCCGCTAGCTCGAGGTCGCATTCCCCCTGAACCCCGGAATTCCCGCCCGGTCCGCTAATTTCTGCCGTCGCCAGCCTCTGCTGGGCTTTTCGCGTGTATGCACACTATAGGGCGGTGGGGGCGGTGGCGGCGGTGTTGTTTCGAGGGATGGTGGGGGGGAGGTCCGATCTCAATCAGAGGCAGCGGCCGCGGGAATCGGGGGATCGGGGGATCGGAAGGATGGGAAGATGAAAAGCCGAAGGGCCAACACGGCTTCTTCAGTCTGCAACAAAGGTTCTGCTCCTCCTTATGGACACGCCCACATTCGGTCCGATACCAGGTTCTCGGGAAAGGGGAGCGGGGCGAAAAAAAGAACTTCAATTAGAGGAGTATAGAATATATTGGAAGAGAGAAAGTCGGTCACTCGGTAGGATGTGAAAGAGTCGGGAGCCACAAGGGGGCGTTCTGGCGTTGATCTTTGCCCCGCGGGTCGACGATCGTCGGGAGGGGGCGATAACAGTGGAAATAAAATAAAAGCCAGATAAATAAGGCGAGGCGAGCGAGCGATTCCAACGAGTGAAGGAAGGACAACAAGTCGGATAGGAATCAGGGATTTTGAATAGGGACACGAAAAACAATTTGTTGTTTCTAGGGTATGGTTAGGAAGGAAGTATACACACACGAGTGCCCGATACTCATCTGGCCCTTTTCGGCGGTTAATCGCCAGAAACCACCAAAGCCCGCGCGGTGCGGTTCTAGTGCAGTACAGGGCTGGGCTGGGCTGGGCCGGGCTGGGCTGGGCCGGGCTGGGCTGGGCTGCTGTGCTCAGTGCTTTGCTGCTGGTCGCAGGACTTGGAAAGGTTACCTTGGTGTCTGCTAAGCAGCTGCCACCACGACCGACCAACTATCGTCCTGCGTCCCTCTGTCCCTGCACGGCGCTGCGTTGCGTTGCAAGTTGCGATCGCTGAGAGACGCCGACGGAAAGCCGAAGATCCGCGCTCAGCATCGGATATCCAATGACGAATCTCTCAACGCAGACGCAGGATTGTACTGTTGCAGTATTGCCATCTCGCAGCCCTTGGGGATGACTTGAAAGACTTTTTTGGGGTTTTGGACGGCCCAGGCCTGGACACGCACAACGACTTGCCAACTTTTACTATTGGGGTAGACGCTCAGCAGGGGCGGCACTGCGGCAGGGCCAATCGTTGTCCGTTCTGGTTCACAGATTGAGAAGTGCCCTCAGTCACGAGTACGGGCAGGGCTGCGTGTGCTCGTCAAGCTTAAGCTCAAGCTCATGAAATTTAAGGGTAGTGTAGGTAGTGGGAAATACTCTAGCACAACGAAAAGAATGCGATGGGTTTTGTGATCAGAATCCCATCCTCTCAACTTTTCCATTCAGGCTTTTTTTTGAGCAAGTGATCATCCTTCCAAGCCTCAAAGGACACCCAAGACTGGATGATCGGTGGATCCCTTCCAAGCTTGTCGAGCTGGGTGGGGAAGAAACCAAGGAGCGTCCCAGCTGGGCATCCTCCAATCTTGTCAGTGTCACCACCCACACTCCATCCAACGTCGACGCAGATGGTCGTGGCTGTTGGGAATAGGGTAAATGTCACGATAACAAATGCAGAGACCTGTCTCAGACTCTCTTTGACACACTAATTATGCCCGCCAACACGATTCTCAAGGTATTTCTGCGGTGTCATGATCTGGCTGGGCAGGGTCCAAGACAGTTTACGTCATGGTGGCTTTGAAACCTTACTCTCCTCCAGAGGAGCAAAAGCTCCGGACGACACAAACAAATTTGTCTTTTACTTTTCAGGGGATTCCTCGTTTGTGCAACGGCCCTCCAGTTCCCTCTCTCCATTATGTCAAGTTGCCAAGCATGTTTCTCCTCCTCCTGAATATACCCATTTGACAAGCGGCCGAATCGCATCCCCTCTGCTCCAAGAGCCAAGACCGTGGCGGTGAAGGAGAAAAAAGAAAAAAGAGGCATTCAAAGATTTCGGGAAGATCGTTGCCGGCTAACCACCTAACGCATGCCTGGCTATTCGGTTATTTTTGGTATTTTTCTCTTTGTCTCGCTACATTGTTGATGTTAAAGACTGGTATCCCATTGTCACTCTAAATAACTGGACAAAAGGTGATGCCTTCTGTATATACAATGCATTCTCTATCCACAATGGATTGTCCACATTGTACTTTCGGGGTCCCTTCAGCACCTCAATGAGTTGCAATTGATGAAAAGAATCCCTCTTGTCTTCTTAAATCTCAGTATATTCCAAACATCTATAAGAATGGCCCTCGTCTCGACTCAATTCCATCTTACTCTGCTCGGGACATCAACAACCTCTCTCTTCCTTCCTAGTTACCTTCTCAGGTCCGAGGCCTTCGCAGAGCCATTAAACATTAACAAAGCAGGCATTTGTTAGGAACCTGACTACCACTCCAGATTCCAAAATGACTACTTACCCAATGACTCCTGCGAAGAATTTCGCCAGGTACCAAGGCCCAGACGCCATGGACGTCGACTCGATCGGTGCTGACAACGACCAGTTTGGCTACCAGCCCATGGAAGTCGACTCTGTCGGCTCCTCTGAAACCCAGTTCGGCTACCAGCCTATGGATCTTGACCCTATTGAGGTTACTGGGAACACTGGTTCCTTCAGCGCCGCCAACGCCGGACACTTCAACGCCAACGCTCAGAACACTGCCAACTTTGGCAGCTTCAACCCCAACTTCGAGCCTCCTAGCCCCAACGGCGACGGGATGCTTGACATTACGGAGATAATGGCGCAGCTTGACAGCAACACTGACAACAACGGCTCTCCCGGTGGCTCTCCCACTGGCCGCAGGATCCTCAAAGTCAAGTACACCACCACTGTTGGTGACACCTCCCGCTCCGTGGAGGTCATGTACGACGGCGATGAGGCCGACAAGTCTCCGTCTTCGTTCCGCAGGTAAGGCGTTTCTTGGCTGAGAGATTAACTATTAACTAGTAGAAGAGAGAAGAACACAAAAACGCAGTAAGCACTGACATAGAGGTAAGTCTTGACTAACCCAAGTGTGTTGACCACACTAAAGGTCATCAAGTAAGTGCCTCAAGGCTCTACTGTAAGATATCCCCGATCTTTACGTGTGTTGATCACGCAAAAAAGAGGCAAGTCAATAAATCCTGAGAATAGGGGCGGAATAGGTCAGTGCCTAAGGGTCCAGCGTTATCATCTTTCCTTGGAAGGCAAGTAAGTTGGGCGTTTTGAGGTATCGGATGGATGATGGATGATGATGATGATGAATGAGTCTTGGGGATGACATCTCATACATCTCCTTCCACTTTTTAAACGTAATCTCTTTGTCTTGCATACCAGCCCCCCTCCTCACACACACAATCGTTTAAAACCCCATCAATATAACTCCACATTCTTTCAATTTTCCTTTGTCTGCCTCATTTCCGTCCTTCTTTGAGGATATGGGTAAATATATGCTTTGTTAATCGTGTCATTTTGGAGGCCGATCAGCATCAACAATCCAGTCGGTTCTGCTTTAAGGTATGGATCTGCCATCATTTTCTTATCAAATAATCCCGCCCGTAGATCGGATTCATTTGGCTGTATGTTATATAACTCGGATCATTGGCCAAAAAAACGATCCAAATATGAGATGCCATCAGATCAGCAAGGCTGGGCTGCCATCGTGTTTTGACCCCGAGGCTGTTCCAACAGGAGGTATTATTGTATAGATATGGTAGTGGCGTGTATGGAATACCCAGACGTCAAGTCAAACCCAAACCGTGCTGGTGAACATATTCTTAGGTACTGTACGCTGCGCTGAAGCAACGAGAAAGAGTATGGGACCTCTATATCTCGACGAAAGCTCGGGGGGGGGGCATCCCGCCCAAGTAAACACGGTGCGTGGACGCACACAATGTCGAATGAGAGGAAGTTCCTTTCAAATAAGAAGTGTGTTGATGGTCTTGTACAGCAAACTCATGACCCTCTGTGTGTGCCATAGTAATATAGATAACATCTTGAGACAACTCTGCTTTTTCTTCAAAGACCCATGCAAAATAACTATATACGTGCAGATTATGCTATCCTTTTCCAGCTGCACCCTCGTTCCCAAGTCTCCAAAGCCTTACAACTTCCCCTCCTTCTTCCCTCTCGACCTAACCTCATCCCTCACGCCCTGCGCACTCCTCAGGAGGGCATAGAGCGTCTGCATCCTGGGCAACTCAATACCTTTACTCCTCGCAATCCGGACGGGATTCCCCAGAATGACCTCCAGCTCGAGGGGCCGCCCGCCCTCCCAGTCGAGCAACATGCTGGGCTTGCTGCCGACATTCCGCTCGGTGCTCTTGAGAATCTTGTCCGGGCCCGCTAGGTTCGTGGGGAAGGGCCTCCCCAGAATGCGCGGCGCGGCGTCCCAGATCTCGTGCATCACGCCGGCCAGGTGCACGCGCAGCTCGGCGTCGCGCGCCATGTCGGCGTTGCCCCGCCCGCCGGAGAGCACGGCCGACGGGTTGAAGGCCGCGTTGATGCACAGCTTGTGCCAGCGCACCGTTTGCAGCCCAATCTCGTCGGACAGTTCGACGTCGCGGATCCCGCCAAGCCGCGTCCAGTAGTCGGCTAGTTGCTGCGCGCAGGTCATCCCGCGGGCTTGCAGGTCGTTATTGCTGTTGGGAGAAGCAGCTGCCGCGCTTGGTGTGGTGCTGGAGGACCAGGGTAGTGGCAGCGAGCCGGTGGATGTGAGAGCACCTGTCGTGCTACTGGCGCCAACCCCCCCTGAAGAAGAAGAAGAAGAGGAAGAAGAAGCCGACAATGACGACGACGATGCCGAGTCACTATAAGGCCCGAGATGGATACGTGTCCAGCGATTCTGGCGGATTGTCCCGGGACTGGTCTGCTCGGCCGACACGACTGTGACGGCGCTGATAATGGGGGTGTGTGGGAAACTCGCGCGGTAGGGCGCCTCGACACCGACTCCGTTCTGGATCAGCACGATACATGTCCGTGGGCCAACCAGCGGCGCGATCAGCTCTGTGTCGTCAGACCGGTCAGGGAGAGCCTTGGTCGTCACGATGACAAAGTCCCAGTCCCGGGACCCAGGGGACGATGAGGATGACTCAGGAGACCCAGGGGTAGTGGTTGCCACCGCGGCGGCGGCCACCGAGGGGAAAACGGCATCGGGCACAACGGTGTAGTCCCCAAACGAGTGTGTCTGGAGTTTTATCCCATTCGCTGCCAAAGCCTTGTAGTTTGAGCGTGCGATGAGGGAGGTGTAAACCCTGTGGCTGGGCTAGTTGCTATTGTTAGAAAGGCATTTGCGTGTCTGGCAGCCAGGGGGAAGACGGAAAAGGGGCAAGACAGGAGCACCGTTTTCACAGCAGTCCCCATTTCGCTCATGGTGTCTTCTACAAACAAACGTAACTGGCCCCAAGTCAAACTTACATGGTGCAGCCTTGAAGCATAAAAACAGCCAACAGCGCCGGCGCCTACAAAGACGACGTGGACCGGCCTGTTTTTTCTCTCGATCAGTCTCACATACTTGCTAACCACCCATCCGCACGCTCCAACATCACATATTTCACTCCACCGGTGAAGGATCGAAGCGTGGGGAGGGAAGGGAAAGGCTTGGGTTGGGTTTGGCTAACCTGGCAGGATCGGAGCCTGGTCTTGGGGCTTGGTGCAATGGCATTTGCGGCAAATAAAGGGGGTATGTATCCAATGGGAAGTTGAGACAGGCCGACTGACTGACAACGCAGAGAGAGACAGACCCAAAAGGGGGTGGGAGAAGTGTGAGATGAGATATTCGGAAGCTTCCGGCCGAAAACTCTCAGCTCGTATCAGCTGTTGGCTGTCTGGTCGGGCGGAACCGCCTCGTTTCAGCTGCCTCTTACCGCTCGTTTTGTACTGGTCTTGAAACTTATTTTGTTTAGGTAATTTTCAATGCTGCTTGCCTGTCTCCAGCTGAGTGCTGAGTGCTGAGTGCTGACAGCGGCTGTCTATTCAGTGGCCGTTCCCGAGACAGACACCACGACTACGACAAGGCAAGCAAGTGCTTCACACACCCTGAACAGCAAGCAGTCGGACGGTACCTTGCAGGCGATTGAAGATCTGCAGCAAACTGATGCCCCCAAAGAGTAAGTTTGTCAGCTAGGTCTTAGAGTATCGACTTGTAAAATATACGTACCTCCTAATATTTCCGACTATCCGCAAGTAGGTACTGTAACAATCTCAAATCGACTGAAGCCAAAAACACACGCCTGGCAACACAAGAAACGTCACGTCACGACATTTTGGAGCACAATGGCCGAACTGGGTGTAGGTTGGCCTTGGCGGCTCGGTCAACACTCCCCCACAATCCCAGTGTCCCACAGCAGCAGCACAGCGAGACAAAACCAGGCGGGGTATGTACAATACATACGTTTCTCCTCACGCTAATAAAACACCGGCACCTCACCCAACCACCTCAATCAACCCCCCAATAATGGCCGGCAAGCAAGCTTAAAAGCTCCCATCCCGTCTTAGGTCCCCCCCCCCCAACCCAAAAAAAAACAAAAAAAAACAAGAATCATCCCATCATGGATTTTTTCTGTCCCTTCTGGCCGGGACTGCAGACACTAACGATGACGGAAAGCAACTGCTAGTACAATAGTAGCCAGAGAGCGTGTTGCGTCGTATGATATTTATTCCTAACCCCAAAAGTCGGCCTTGTCAAAGCAAACCCGCACCACCTCCTCATATAAAGAAATCACTTTGTTGAATATCAATCACAAATTCGCAATGAAACCATGGCTTGACGAGGAAGCATGACAATGGGAAACGATTTCCTATACCGGCAAGCTAGTCCCTGTGCCTGCCCATACGGACGGGCGATCAATAATAAACCACCCCTCCCTTCATACACTCGACCTACTGGAGTACTCTAGGTACCGAGACGACGCAAAGACCATGACATGGGTGCCAGTCAGTCAGTCAGCCAGCAGCTTGTTCCGTCTCGTCCCACGGCGAACCTGGGCCCCTAAAATTGAGCTAGCTGGGACCTTCCGCCGCCTCACTTCTTTCAGCTGAGCGGCACGGAGCTCTGAGGGGGAACGCTCATCCATTTCTTGCGCAATGCCAAGCCTTTTGATACTGGCCGATGCACGCAGAGTGCCGCGCCGCAGATTGGCATTGCTCTTCTTGCCTCTGTATCGATCAAATACAACCCACCCTCACCCATGTCAGAACGACAGACCGTCGTCATCAGATCACCAATATCACCAACCGCAGCATAAGTAGCATCAGTTCTCGAACCAAGCAATGTGGATTGTTTCGTATCAGTGGCCTCTTCATTAACCAAAAGTATTCATTATGCGACACTAGCGTACCTCTTCAGGTCTTTTATGCACCATAAACGCGATGTCGACTTCGATCGTTGACGTCGACGGTAGGATCGCGCCATGTAGAAGGATCCCAAACTCAATTCCAGCCAGCTGTCTGGGCAGGAGATCTGCAAATATGCCAGACGATCTAGCCTAGTTCCCAACCACATCTCTTCTGTGATCTTATCTTCTCTTCAAAGCACATTAATATGCTTATCGACGTATCTCGACTCCAGGGTAGTACCGGTATACTCTCGTAGATACCAGGACCGTGGAAACGAGACGAGGGCGGCGGGGAAGTCCCACCCCGATGTGGTCATAGCTCCCGCCGTCCGCACCCATCGAGGGTCTCGGATAAGAACCCCATAGTTGGCTGGTCGAGGTGGAGATAAGGCCGGCCAGGTCGCCATGACCTCGACTTAGACTCAAAAGTATCAAGTCTGGACCTGGCAGGTGATGTCACTTGGTCGCCATCGAATCTCTGCATGTAACTGTAAGCTCTACTGATTCTCAGCATGCCCTTGAGAATCAAGGCGACCTCTCGACACGGGCGCCCAGCAGCGGGCAAACCACCCGTCAGGGCCACAAGCCCAATATCCAGGACAATTAAAGTGACTGTGTAGATAAAAGTGTGCATAGGCAAAGAGCACAGACTGGCTGTGGCGAGTGTGTTTTCTTGGTGGTGGTGAAACACACGTCCTCGGCAGGCATCGGGTGACTGCTGTCGGTATCCTCTGATGCGATCGTGACGGAATGCGAGAGTCCCCAATCCAGCCTAGCCATCGATCAGAGAGGCCACCCTTTCGCAGATGCCAATCCATGGCGAGGAGAACTTCGAAGGGAAGTCAAGAAAAAAAAGAGAAATTTCTGAAGCCGCTTGACTCCTGCGAAGTCTCCCCGTTTCCTCTCCTGACATTGCATAACCAGTAAGGCTTGGAGAAGGCACATACATGTCAGTACGTGACCTTCAAAGAACAGGCAGGCCCTTGCCCTGACTCGTAGAATTAGTCTGCAATAGAGAGGCACGTCGCGTCCGTCCCATTTGCTTCGTGTTCGTGCTTTGTCTGGGATCAACCCCCCCTTTCTGCACACGGCGAGACCGGGCATGGGGATCTGGTGCGACCCCCAAGGCTGGTGAACCACAAGGCAGGATGCCAGCCTGGAGAGGAGGTTCATGACCAGATGGGCTGGGAGCATGGGGGACAGCTACTTAGTTTCATAGAGAAATTGGAGCTTGTCAGCGTGGGGGTTGAGAAAATCCAATCGACAAAATGAGGGGTCGTTAAGCCCAGCTTGCTCACTCGAGCTGCAGGGCGTCGACCATTTCTTTTTCTTCATCGCCCTTCTCCAATCACCGAGAGTGATTGTCACTCCCAGCTCGTCCTGCCTTTGAGAAGCCAGCAAGCTTGCGGCGGAGAAAGTCTGGAGCAGATGCACGTCCGCAGCTCGCCATTTCCGCAGCGGCGCGCACCAACGTCATTGGAGCCGGCCACCACACCAGCATTGACGCTGGCCTGTCAACAAGCCTGTTCCCCGCTGGCGAGAAAAAAAGCAACTGCTGATGCACCTCGAATTGTGGGCATGCTTGAGATAGCCGAGAAGTAGGCGTCCCAGGAGGGGGTGTGACAAAGTCCGGCATAGGAGGAATCCGAGCGGCACTATTAGCTGTCAGTCGACGGCAGCTGCTGCTATTTGCGTTGGCCAATGTCTTAGAGGGCAGAGCCTAGGTGGTATTCTCTGTTACGTTCGTTGTCTGCGTGCCACTTGGCTGAATGGGTGTGCTCGGGATGCTGTGGGAGGAAACGGGGCGGCTCATCACCATCAGGCTGGTTGACAAGGGGTCGTACCCTCGATGGGAAAATTGCGGAGATGCGTTTCTAGAACATTGACCGAAGGGCCGCCGGATTACGCAAGCCGATTGCTTTCTCATGCCCCGTGAAATTTTCGACTATTGAGGATACTGTAGCCTGGTAATCAGCCCACCCGCATCGTCTTTGGCAGCCCGGAAATCAGGCCGCCACCAAATCGGCCCTGTGTTTTGTGATATATCATTCGGATTATATCCGCCCGACCGAGTCAAGATCTGCGAGCTTTGCAGAGCTCCAGAGCTCTGAATGTCCAACGTAACATTTTTAGCACATGTCAACCAGCTCTCAGTGACTTGGTGTTGCTTCCCAGGAGCTGAATCAACTCGGTTTCATAGACATTGAAAAAGCCCTTGGCTAATATTGAAGACATTTGAGAACACGGGTATCCGGCCTCAATTGTTTCAGAGCAACAGAGACAAAGAGCCACCCGCCTTGGAAGCTAAACTCGTCCCGCATGAATTTGGGGGGGGGGATGTTGCCGATTTCAAGAGGGTGGGTGGGTTTAAATGGTGCTAAGAAGTGACAATTAGCTGTTGGGTACATCAGCCACTTGTATTCGAATGGTGTTGTGGTGAGTAGTCACAAGTCATTCCAACAGAGAAGCCGAGTCTTTCCGCCTCCAATCCTGGCATGCGGTGGTGGTCGGGCGTGGGACTCGAGTCCCAAAACTGTCAATTGCAGAATCTGTCATCAGAACACATAACGCGTAGCAGGGCTGACCTCGAGCGGTTGGACAGTTGATGCTGTGGTAGACTATGTAACTGAGACGTTTGGGTCAGGCGCAAAGAGCCGAATTGTCATATCCCGTTTTAGATGCTGGCAATCCGACACCGCAACTTGATCTGTTGACCAGGTTGGGAAGAAAGACCGGAGAACAAGGTTTCATACGGTGCATCTTCAACCAGCTGTTTGTCGAATCCCCATGGCAGCGAGAAGTGGTGTGAAGTAGAAGAACCAGTGAGCCACACCCACCAGCCGACGGGCAACATGGGGGGCGTGTGTGTCTGCACATGAATGGAGACATGCGTGTGTCATGCCAGTCGACCGAGTGCCGATCGCAGGCAGGCCCGGTCTCCCACGGGCCAAAGTCGTGGGGTCACCAAAGCGATGATTCTCATCATAATGGAGGTGAGGAATCCATTGGAGCGCCGGCGGTCAGAAGACATCTGCCACTATGCAGCAACACAAGCAGGACGGGATGTGGGATGTGAGGGCCAGTGCCAGCAAGAGCCAGACATGTTGGGGACTGAAGAGTCCAACACGAAGATTCCAATGGTGCTGTCTCCTGCACAAGACCGTCTTCGGCCTCGGACTAAAGCAAGGCAGGTCAAGCAGGGCAAAGGTCGGAATTCTTGCGATGTGCTAGGCTGGTTGTGGCATGGGCAGCCATTGGCTCCTAGATGGTGCAGAGCAGAGCAGCGCCGGGAAATCCTCTTGTTTGGAGAGCTGCGGGAGCCATCCGTGGGACATGCTCTGCTGTTGGCCCCGTGGGAGCTCGGTGTGGGTGGGAGTGAAATTTTTTCAATTGCAGTGCGTTTACGACTTCATCAGTGTCGATTTTTTCCAGACAAGGGCTCTGCCCCCAGACACCGCCAACGAAACCTCCAGCACGGGCACTGGACCGGCCAGAGCCACTCATGGGTGCTCCTGTAGTGAGCGATGCCAAGACCTTCTGTTTCTGGTGCTGTGCTGCAGTGGCTGCACAGTCTTACAACTGTTGATGCGTGCGACTTACACTCTCGCTTCACAATAAAACCATTTGTGGACAGCTGTCCGCCGGAAGGGGGGGGGGGTCAAGACCCAAGCACTTGGCAGTCTCAAAGTTTGCTGGGATCCGTTCCAATTTCATTTCCATGCGGCCGGGAGTGATGATACAGCGGATTTTGTCAGTGGTCTCCAGGACTGCCGTCGAAACCAACCACAGAAACGAGGAAGCGATCGACGCGGCTGGGCGGAGCCTGGCAATTTGGACATTCTGCCTCTAATCGATCGAAGACTTGGACTTGCAGGCGGAAGTTAGGGGTTCAATAACGTCGAAGCCGGGCCAGCTCCTGCCAAGCGCACTGCGATGGCATGTCGGCTTTCTGGCGGGCCTGTCACGTTTATCGTTCCGTCATGGCGTCCGCACGAACGGCTGATGAGGCTGTAGCAGAATAGGCTTATATGTCGGGGTGCTCGCGCGGGATGTAAGCGCCCAAAGCAGCGGCGGTCGTGGGGAACAAAACGACTCATCAGCAGCAGCAGCAGCAGAAGCAGCCCGCCCGCCCCAGTGAGCCCGTCCAGTAGGCCAGCGTCGTGTCGCCTCCACCATTTTCAGAGGAGGAGGATGAGAATAGCCCCTCCCCCATCCTCTTCGGCCGTGCTCATCTGCTGGCAGATAGAATTCTGTCGCAAGATTCAGACGCATGCAAGATGCGCGACAAAAGCGAGAGATAGGTATTTTCTTTCATGCAGGGAGACTGGGTCCAGATCTACAACACAACCACCAAGATGCCAAACGGGGTGCCGTACATGAAGATGAAATCTCTGCTCTGGCAGACGCTGCAAAAGGATATCGTGATGAGCGCCGTGGAGTGGAGGATCGGAGTGAGCGTCTCTCTGAGGCAGAGAGTCCTGCGGTGTGAGTGGCTGGCCGCTCCACGACTCGCTGTTCGGTGTGGTGGCCGGCCTGGGAACTATCGGAGAGGCGGCGTGGAGGCGTGGAGGCGGCGGCGTCTTGGAGCTGGGGCCTGGCAGCACTGCATCTGGCGCTAGAGCAGCACCAAAGGAAGCGAAGCTCTGGCTCCTCTGGTTGCCATCCCCTCCCGAGCCACAGGGCGTGGGGCGTCGATTCAGACTCTTCAGGTTCAGACTGTCCTTCACCAAAACGCACCGAACAACGGAAACGATGGGAGTGACGCTGGCTGCGCTTCCCCGTTCAGAGCTAGTTTGGGCATGCATCCCATCGTACATGAAAGATGAGCTAGTCGAAATTGTTCGGGCCTGTTCCTGTTTTCCCTTTTGATTGGGGGGTATTAACCATATCCTCGAGAAGCGCCGGCTCTGGGGCTCTGGGGCTCTTTGCAAGCTCTGGGCACCCCACCACAAGTCGCCAGAGCTGCCCGTAGATGCCGCCGAGGGGTCAGCATTCAACATTGTGAAGTGGCCGCCAGGTTGTAATTCCGGATGGATTTCGGTACTCAGATCCGATCCGCCCACGAAAGCAGGCACAGAGCCCGAATGGAGATACCCAGAGTGTGGAAGCAGCGTTTACCATCTCACCGCAGATCGGCCTCGTGGTACTAGGTAGGCCCCATGTTCGGCGTCTCTCTCCCCTCTCGTAGGTGGCAGGAACCCGGCCAACTTGCAAGGAGGCCACAAGGAAGAGACAGGTTCACAACTGAGGTGAGCATGGACTTCCAGGCTGGATGCAACAACCTGGACGACTGTGTCGGGGCACGCCGAAGGGGGGGCCAGGATGGGGGAAATTGAAGAAGGCTGGGCAAAGAGAGAAGCGAGAAAACACGACAGAGCTCTTTCCTTCCATGTGAGGGAGTGAGAGTGGGAGTGGGAGTGTGTGAATGCTGCACAAACAGGCAGACGACTGTTCCAACAAAGAAGGTACTCTCAGCTGCGACTGCTGCGAGGAAGTGCAATGTGCAATGGGAACTGTGGGAACGAACTTCCATGGAAGGAGCTGTCCAGGACTTCCCGGCTAGCGCAGTGACGCGCAGGCAGGTGGCAGGTATCTTGTACAACTGCAACTGTCCAGTCAAGCCAGTGCAGCAGTGGAGGGAGCGACAGATGGACGAGTGAGGAAGGAGCAATCGGAAGCCACTCTCGACCAGCCCAAGTCACTGGCACCGACTGGCACTGGCACGGCATGAGTGAGAGAGGAAAGGGCAATGCACACCCACTCGGACGTCTTCTCAAAGTCTCGCACGTTGCACACTGCGAGACTGCCCACGCCCGCCCACACAGAGCAGCAGAGCTTGGCTGCGACCTGCGCCGACGCCTGTGCCGACTTGCGCCGACCACCCGCGCTGGCGACCTTGGACCTTTCCTCTTAGGTCGAGATTCGCAGAGGCGCACGCCGAGGAAAATCCCATCCAGGAATCCCGCCCCGTCTCGCTCGCCTACTGGGTCACAACCTGGCTGCTGCACAGTCCAGGTCGTCTGCACTAAGCAGCGACCAACCAGCCTGCTGCCGTCATTTGTTGCGGGCAGAATAAGCCCGTGCCTGACCTGACTGGCCTGGCCGGGCCTGGTAGGTGCAGTACTTACACCCAGAGCGATGGTATACATGCCATCCGGGTCTTCCTGTGTCGTCAACAGCCCTGACCAGTACAGCTTCGCAAGTAGCATGCAAAGTACTAGGACGCTACTTTTCCCGATCTGGGCCCCCGTTTCGTCACTCGTCAGAACTTCCACACTCACTTTGTACCCGAGTTACCTTCGTGCCTCCCGTCCGCCATCCTTACCTCGATTGTGTTCGTTCCCATGCTGCTAGCGCCCCAATTCGCGACTATTCATCAAGCCCACATTTGGAGGATCCCACAACGACCCTGATGAAGCGTCCAGCCCACGCCGGTCCGACATTAAAAGAGCCCACCTCCCTCGCCGTGCTTCCTCCGACTCCTAGCCATGTTCCTGGCCTCGTCTTGCCCTCTGCTCTTGCCTGCCTGCTCCGCTCCCCACCTCTACCAGAACTGGCCTCGGTCTCTCATCAGTCTCCTCAGTCTCTACCCACGGTACCAACCCACCCGCTACTGCCCGCTGAGAACGCCGCCCACCACATTCTCGATCAACAACAATAACAACAAATAACAACCTCTCTAGCTGTTTCCTGCTGCAAGCACGTCATGCCCAAGGCCGCAAGGCTCCAGGGCTGCTGATAAGGTCACCTTTCTGGAGGAGCGAACCCGCCGCCCCGACCTCCCTCGTCCACCCTGCTCTAAAGCAACAGTGCCTCCCGCGTCTTTGACCACCCGTGCCAGAGCTTGTCACACAGAAAGTGTTTCGGTTGGGTTGCTGCTCAGTTTCCGTGCTGCCACTGTTGCGCTGAGCTATCACAGCTGAGCGTCCCAGCCGGTTCGCAAGGCGAGCTTTCCCGACTTTCCCGACTCGCAGCAGTCATCCCGTCTCGTCTCGCAGTACCGCACCGCAGCGTGCCCTGACCTGAAAGCTACAACCCCACCCAACCCTGCAACACCTTTTTTTGGCCGCCCATCAACCCCCCCGGTGCAGCAGTGTCCCTCTCGAATACTTCAAAAAAAGTACATCTCCAGCTACTCCAGCTCCGAGCTCCAGCTCCAGAACTCGGGACCCAGAACCCAACCTTGATCTCCACTCAACCCACATTATTTTTTATTTCATTTCCTGCTCTTGGATATCTCTTCTTCTTCGGTCGACACTGGCCTCAACCGGAGCCTTCGGCACATTGTCCAAAAATTTTACTTCAACATGTTGGGCGAGCAATGACCCTATAAGCGTGTTTTTGCGATCCTCCTTGTCTTGTTCGTCGTCGAACCCCAAGTCTTGGAGTGCGGGCATCCCAGCGGTTTTGCCAATTCCGCCCTATCCTGTGGTCACGCAGTAGCAGCAGTCAATCGACAGACAGGCAGCTCCCGCAGCAGCACCAGCGGGTTGATTGGATTAGTTCGCCGACACATCGTCGCGGATCACGGACCGCTCGTCTCTTGCAGATTACCTGCACACCTGCAGTTCGGCGCTGGCTGAGCATTCGGAATCTCGACCACCACCAACGACGACCATGCTCATCGACGGAGAGAAGTGGGCTTGCGAGGCCTGTGTGAGGGGCCATCGGGTCAGCAACTGCCAGCACCATGGTGAGTGAATTTCTTTCGCCTGTACCGTTGTGCTTCGCGAGGAACATGGAAGGGTGGATGGGGACGTGCGTGCCGGTTGCAGCCGAGGTGCAAGAAGAAGGAACATGTCGCAGGCTGCAGCAGCCCGAGCCCAAGCCTGAGCACACCAAGCCCAGAACGACCCCCAGGCCCGCATTGCACCGCACCGCTGCGACATCGCCGACACCGCTGCCCCTCGGCCCCAATTCCCCAATCCCAATTGCCCGTTACCCGTTTGCCTGCTGCTAACACGCCCTGGTGCGACCGCAGATCGTCCCCTTCAGCACATTAACAAGAAGGGCAGGCCGGTCTCGCAATGTCAGCACTGCCGTGCTATGCGCAAGTCCCGCGCTTCGCACGTCAAGTGTGACTGCGGCGAGAAGACACACAAGTGCATTCACTTGAAAACGACCGTCGAGGGTCACAAGGGTGAGCTTCGTCGCGTCCGACTGATCAAGGCCGTGCTCCTCTGACTCGTGTCGTCTACTTGCAGATAGCTGCTGCTGTAACCACGGCGGGCGGTGCACGTGCTCGCACAAGAAGGAGCTTCCACACCTCGACACGGTGCCTGAGTCCGACTCGGACAGGGACGTCGCCACGCCGCCCAAGAGCCCCAAGGCTGGCTCCCGCACCAGGCGTCGCGCCAACACGACGAGCTCCGATGGCATTCTGTCGTTCGACGCCAATGGCCACCACAAGCCCACGTATAAGCACTCCAAGGTCTCGCAGAAATGCGGGCCCTACCAGATCAGCCGCGTTAACTCGATGCACAGCACGGGCAGCATGGGAAATCGTTCGGTCGACAACCTGCTGCAGGGTTCCGGCTCCAGCGACTCCCGGAGCAGCGGCTCACCCGACGGCAGCAGCAACTGTGACGGACTCGCCCAGGCGCAACGCATGGTCAAATCAGAGGCCGCCTCCCCGTTGATGACAGGCTCTTCGTCCTTTGCCCAGCTCAATGGCCAGCTCCCGCCGCTGGACCTGTCGGGGATTAAGTACCCCCCGTATGTGCCCAACAGCGCCGACTTCTTTGGCAACTATTCGGATCATGACCAACCCATGTTCAGCGCCGGCTTGAGTGCGGCGTCGGTTGACTGGAGCCACTACGACGGGCTTGAGTTTGCCAGCAAGGCGGCAGACTTTGCCCCGTCAAACTACAGCCAGCCGCAGAGCTATGGTGGTTACGACTACACAGGATCCGAGCAGGTCCCCACCCTGACAACCAACACTTCGACTTCGGGTGAGGTCTCGGAGGTTGAGGACTTCTTGCCGAACTCCCTTGACGATTACGATACCAACGGTTTCCGCAACACCACTGCCGGCAGCGGATTCAGCCTCGGCAATGCACAGGCAAACCTGCTTGGCGGCACCGACCTGTCCGCTCTCGATTTTGACGACTACAGGTTCATCAAGGCTGGCAACAAGTTCTTGCCAACCCCTTCTTCTCTTGCCGGTGACGAACCGACTCTGCTCACGGCGGGCCCCGTCGGATTCAGCGGATTCTCATCTCTCGAGGACGACCAGACCTACTGGATGAACGATTACAACGGCTTGCCCAATCTGACAGACTCGCCCACGGAGGCAAACCCGCTCTCGTTCTGGGATGGTCAATAACGTGCCGAGATTTTCGGCTGATGCGACATGATGGAATCTTGGCTTGCTTGGATACCCCTTCTCGATCTGGAACGGTTATTGCAGCGAAGTTTTGTTTCGCCCACGTATATATATCTTGCCCTCAAAGTATTCTGACGCATTTCGATGTGCTTGGTTGGGGGCGGCACGGGATGGAGGTCGCCATTTACAAATCTTCCGAAGGCGCTGGCGGATATTTTCGGACATGAAACTGAACGACATTGATGACGTTTGTCTCCATGACCTGCATTATGACGCCTATTTTCTTTTTCAGTTCTTTTACATTTTTTTAACCCTTCTCGATATCTTATTTTGCATTTTCATATGGGCGGTGGCTTTTGGCATTAAAAGAGCGAAAAAAAGTTGTTTGGGGGGGGCGGGGGGCTACCTTTATTCTGTTGAGTTTTGAGAGCAGTGTGAGGCATGCTTATATCTCGATGCAAGCATATACCCAGTACATACTTGTTTTTACCTTTTTGATTCCTCGCTTCGCATCGGGATGACGGTGGAACTGTTTGCAAAAGGGAGCACACGCACTTACACTTTTTTAGAAGGAGTACGGATTACAGGGGGTTCACATTGGAAGGGGCGGCGGCGGCGGCGGCGGGGTCAGGTTGGCAGTCGGTCACATTTGTTATTCTTTCTGTTTTTGTCTTGTTTTTTCTTCGGGGGTGCAAAAGAGTAAGACGACCACAAAGAGAGGATGGGGAAAGCTCCGAAAACCGTACATATGCAAATCCTATTTCTCACTCAGACTCGCACAAGAAAAAAATCGGCAAGGGAAGATGCCGTGTTACCCCGCCATTAATTGATTGACAGTTGCATTGCATGAGAGAGAGAAATCCACAAAAAAAAAAAGGAACTTGTGGACGGAGTCAGAGGTGGTGGGAAGTGAATAAATAAAAATACGGGGACCGAGACTGATGAGGGGGGAGGTCGGTTGTACCTCGGTGAACCCCGGCGGGGTGTTGGTGTTTGGTGTCGATTGATGTTACGCCGTTACGCCGTTCACGGCGTAATTGCATTGGGCTCGGTCCGTTCATTGTTGCTACGAATGAATGAACTTGGCAATGGGAATGGATGGCAGAGTAGGTACGAGGGCGAGCGAGAGAATGGCCGCGGCCGGAGCGAGGGTGTGCTTGAATGACAATGACTTGTGATATGTGACCTTGACCTTGGACCTTGCTTATTACCTAGTTGCCTAGGTAGTCCTGCTGCTGCTGGCGCTGGCACGAAGGCGATGACATAATTGATACACACACACGACATATCTTGCTTGGGCCGCCCTGTTGTCCATCTATAAATAAAATAAATACGGTGAGCTTGCTTTTTTCTGTAGTGTCACCGAATGCAAAAGACTAAGAACAACTCAGAGCCAGCCAGCCCCAATGCCTTACCTACCTCCCTAGGTACGGGTTACCTATCGTTCTCTTCCTCGGTGAATTTTGTGCTTGCGTGCGTACGTGCGTGCGTGCTTGCTCCCTCACCAAACATTTATTTGTTTCCCCTTGATTGTTCCCAAGGCCGAGCGAGCGAGCGAGCGGTGGGGAGTGGGGTGCGTGGCGGGGCGGCTTTACTCCATTTTATTACCTGCTCTACTGTCCTCAATCGAAAAAAGGAGAATTACTACCTACCCTCTTCGGCTATAGTCTCCCTAGGGTATTATCCTCTATGGGCATTATCGGAACGGTATATAAGCGCAGCCAGACAAGGGGGTCTTGGTGGCTGGGCTGGGATAGAGTAGTTCGTCGGTTAAGGCGAGACGAGACGAAAAGAAAAAAAAGATCTGCAGCGGCTCTTCTTAACGGCACGCAAACTACGGGATAAATGCGACCCTCCCTCCCTCAACCAACAAAAAGGTGTTTGAGTTTAAATTCATTCGCCCTGCCTGCCATCCATCCGTATAACAGCCGCAGATATTAAATTGTGTTCTGTTCTGTTCTGTTGCTTTTTCGTTGGAACTTCCAGGGTTCTTCTCTCGGCCCGAGAACGGAGGCGAAGACGATGTGAAGGATGGTTGGGGGGGGGGGGGGGGGGGGGGGGGGAGTGGGTGTGGGGGGGGGGGAAGGAGGGAAAATAAACAAACACACAAAAACAAAAAAAAATATTATTAAATTAAAAGTGAGAAAAAAAAAAAAAAGTTAATAAAAAAAAAAAA